>BQNB010012470.1:0-79083 GCA_026074375.1 Tanacetum coccineum
TTTCAGCTTATAGACTGAAAAAGCTTATTAAGAGCTTATTGAGAGAATTTAGCTTATTTAAGAGAGCTTATGAAAAAGAAATTGGGAGAGATTAAGAAAAACTGAATTTCATTAAAAGAAAACTTGCTTACAATACTTTTAAAGGAAAATTACAAGATTAAAACGTCATTAAGCTAAGAAATTAAAATTTAAGCTATAACTAAATTAAAAGCTACTTGTAAAAACTAGATAAAAAACTACTCCTAGATGCCCCGTGTGTGTGAGAGGTGAGGCCCTATTTATAGGCTGCCTTGGATCCTTCTAGCCTCTTGCCTTGCTCTCCAATCCTTTTAATCCTGGCCAATTATTTCTTCAATCATTTGAGCATCAATTGTGGCCGTTTGATCAAGCTGTGGACACCTGAAGATTGCCAGCGTGTCATTCTCTTATGGATGTCATTGTGCTTTTTTTGTGAGTGTTTTAGCATAAAAACCCATATGAATTTGTGCTTTCTCCTCTGACGTGTCCTTTTGATTGAAAGAGAGCTTCATAATTCCTTTGATTTGACTGAAATCTCCCTATCCTCGTGCTAACACGCTTCTGAATTGACCATCTTAGCCCTTAATTTGAGAAACCCCTTTGATTTGAGTAAATGGTAACTTTGGGATGACGGGTGAATAGTAAAACGCCCTTCGCGCCCATTTTTGACAGTTAAAACTGTTATTCTTTGAGGAATTTGCAAATATGGCCCTTGTGTTCTTTTTCTTCTTTTCTCGTTTATAAAAGGATTTGGGAAATTACAAGTTCGGCCCTTGTGGTTTGTTATAAAAGGAAATGGGCTTAGGTTTTGGGCCTAATAAGGGAAGAGGGGACATTTTTGGACTTTTGTGAAAGTTGAGGGACTAAGGAGTATTTTGAGTCTTGTTGACTTTTATTGACCATGATTGACTTTTCTTTGACTGGATTTGACTGAGGCTTGACTTTTCTGGCTTCGGCTTTGATTCTTTGGCTTCTTTTTGTATTCTTCTGATTCTCGTGTCCGTGCTTGCTCGTTTTTGACTGTTTTCTTGTGATTTTTGATATATCCGTACCTGCATACACAAAACACAAATACAAGCATATTTTTGCTATTTTTGGTCTGTTTTGGGTTTATTTGGGTTGTTTTAGGTACAAACGGATATGTGTATTCTACACTTATCACACCTTATAAACTATCTTGATATCATCCTACAAACCACATTGTCAACATCTTATAATTATCCTACTATTACCTTATAGCTTATCTGGCTATCATTTAATAAACTAATTTGTTTCCATCTTATAACCTATTTTGCAGTTATTTATAAACTCTTTTGCTACCCTATTTAAAACTACTTGTAGTCACTTACAAGCCATTTCGTTGTCACCTCATAAACTATTTCGTTGCCATTTATAAACTATTCCGCTGTCAATTTATGAACTATGTCGTTGTCATCTTATGAACTACTTCGTGTCTTTTATAAACCATTACGTTGTCACTTTATAAACTATTGGGTTGTTAGCTCGTAAACTATTTGTTACCATATTATAAACCCCTTACTGTTACATTATATACCGTCACGTAATCTTCTCGTAAACTATTTTACTATCATCTCATAAAATATTTTCCGATATTTTACAAAACATCTTGTGTCGCTATATAAACTACCTTGTTTTCATTATTACAAACTGTTTTACTACCTTATAAACTATATCATTCATACCATATAAGATTTTTAAACGTAACACTAGTTTGACGAAATGAGCATATTATCGTTAGTTCCTAAATTATGCATATCCTGATCACCTATATATAATTCAGGAAGGACCATGCTATGCTGGGAGTAGTCACCATAATTTTTTTTTCCAATTTACCCATACTTTTCATCTCTATTTTCTTTCCTTTCTCTACATTATCACCGGGATTATATTATACTCGTGTTTTATTAATATTTTGTGCGCACATTCATGAGTCGTGTTGGTCATGTGTACTCGTGTTTGTAAGCGCCAAAACTAAGTAACCCTATCACATAGAGACACCACACCCTTAGCCGAGAGACCGAATCCTACCCCCTGTAGACACGATAATTATGGATTGTCAGAATTTAGAATGTAACATACTTATCACTCTAATTGGATGATAACCAGGAGAACTAGGAAATTTCCTTCAATATTTTTACCTTTTCGTGAGTTAGAATCACGTAAATTATAAGATTCTCGTACCGACAAAACTTCTGATGGAACTGAAGTTAAAGCAATGGACACAATTATTACAAGTAAATGAAACCTGGTTGATAGAAGCCTCACCTCCGCTAAGATTAGTCCTTTAAGTGACATTGTCCCATCTACTATAGACACTAGGTACTCCGTTGAGTTAGCCGACGGAAAGATTATAGAAGTTGATACCAACATTTGAGGTTGTGTACTAAATATTTTGAATCATCTATCCAAAATAGAGTTAATGCCTGTAGGACTTGGTAGTTTCGACGTTATCATCGGTATAGGTTTGATTGAATACAAAGTTAAACCACCCCATAGAAATTATGATGAAAGTTTCGTTCGTTCCCCTAGGTGATGAAACCTAACGATTCAAAAGCACATAGAGTGATGATAATGCAACGATATTTCTAGTAGCAGAGTTTATGTTTGATCGGAATTGGTACGTTGGAGCCGGATAACCTGAGACTCGGAGGCATGTTATGTGTTGAGAGAAAGAGAGTTGACCGTCTCCGGCGTAGTATGTCGTATACTCAAAAGGATTTGTAAGACCAAGTTCCTCACCTTGGGGAGCTTCAATATTGTTCGTCGAAGAGAAGGATGGATCCTTTAGGATATACATTGACTACCGAAAATTAAACAAGCTAATCGTGAAGGACCGTTACCCGTTACCTAGTATAGATGATCTTTTCGATCAACTACAAGGATTAGCGTTTACTTAAAAATTAACCCAAGGACTAGATACCGCCAACTAGAGTTCGAGAAAAAGATATTCTAAGACCGATAATAGGACAACGTTATGACAATTCAATTGTAGGTCATGCCATTTGAGTATTTGATCACACACCAAGGCCATACATGGATCTCATGATCGGGTGTACAAACCATACTTCGATAAGTTTGTGATAGTATTCATTGATGATATCTTTATTGCTCAAGCAAATAAGTAGTACGAGGAACACCTTAGGCTTATCTTAGGATTGCTTAAGAATAAGGAATTGTACGTCAAATTCCCTAAGTGTGAATTCTGACTCCTGAAAGTGCAATTTCTTGGCCACGTTGTTGATAGTCAAGGCATTCACGTCAATACCGCCAAGATTGAGTCAATCAAGGATTAGACAACGCCTACGACTCCAACGAAGATACAAATTTTTTTAGGTCTTTTCGGTTATTACCGACGATTTATCAAAAGTTTCTCTAGGTTATGGAAACCTCTATCCAAACTGACTCAGAAAAAATGTGAAATGAAAATGGGAAGAAAAATAAAAGGAAGCCTTTCAACTGTTGATATAGAAACCTTGTAGTGCATCGATTTCAGCATTTCTTGACGGAACAAAAAACTACGTGGTTTATTATAAAGCCTCGCATAAATGATTAGGTACTATAATGATACATAAGGAGAAAGTGGTAGCTTACGACTCTCGACAACTGAGAGTTCATGAGGAGAACTATACGACATACGACCTAGAATTAGGAGCAATAGTGTTTACTCTCAAGATTTAGGAACACTAACTGTATGGCATGAAACGCACCACGTTTACAAAACATAAAAGATTACAGCACATTCTAGATTAAAAGGAATTAAACATAAGACCACGTAGATTGTTAAGATTGCTTAGTGATTTCGATTGTAAGATCCGATACCACCCTGGAAAAGCCAGCGTTGCAGCAAACGCTCTAAGCAGAAATGAACGAGCTAAGCCTCTCAAGGTAAGAACCTTAGTGATGACTATTAATTCAAACCTACCGCCACAAATTCACAAACCACAAGTAGAATCTCTCAAGACAGAGAAAGTTAAGGATGAGAACCTTCAAGGTATAGACAAGGAGTTGAGACTAGTCTTGATAGAACTTCCTGCACTAGGAGCAGGAGTTGGTTACCACGCGTTAGAGACTTAGGAGAATTGATCAAGCATGAGTCATACAAATCTAACTATTTCATCCACCCTGGATCGGATAAGATATATCATAATCTTAAGTGGTTGTACCAATGGCCCGAACATAGAAGCACACATCGCCACCAGAAATACCCCATTGGAAATGGGAAAACAGCCATGGATTTTATCACAAGACTACCAAGAACAATAGGCAGTTACGACATGATTTGGGTAATCGTGATCATCAAGAAAAGAATTATGCCGACGTGAGAAAAAACCCTTAGAATTTCAAATTGGAGATAAGGCCATGTTGAAGGTATCGCCTTGGAAAGGAGTGATACGTTTTGGCAAATGAGGAAAGCTGAACCCTAGATATATCAAACCTTTTAGGATTCTAGTTAAAGTAGGAACCGTCGCTTATCGACTTAAACCCCCGAAACAACTAAGCAAATTCCACAGTACGTTTCACGTCTCGAACCTAAAGAAGTACTTGTCTGGCAAAACTCTTGCCATTCAGTTGGATGAAATCTAAATCGACGACATGCTCTACTCCATTGAAGAACCTGTCTAGATCATGCACCATGAGGTCAAGCGTCTGAAGCAGAGCCGTATTCCAATTGTCAAGGTACGCTGGAACTCTAGGAGAGGTCTTGAGTATATGTAGGAACGTAAAGACCGAATGCAGAAAAAGTACCCGCACCTTTTTACTAATCCTGAACCTTCGTCGAATACTACGTTTTAAGCTTTGAGGACAAAGCTCTTTTAATGGGGAAAGATGTAACACCCCCAAAATGGGCCACAACGGAATATGATGTTCCGGGAGTATTACTTCATAGATCAATAGCACAAGATATGAGAACGACCTTTATAAGAGTCGTTTAAAAAACGGTTACATTGGATTTAATAAATAGTTCGTTACAAATGCCCATAGTCTTAACTTGTTTATCTTGGATAAGTAAAGATTTCACAATATAACATTATCCCAAAATGTAATGCATGTAAATCTTTATGATAATATGACTTCAAAAGACGACCATCCAATGTATCCATAACTTGCACCTTATTGACCTGAGAAAACATGTTTAAACTGTCAACAATAATATTGGTGAATTTATAGGTTTATAAATTAAATGAAGCGGATAGCAAGATTCCCTGTAATAAGGTAACGAATACCAATATCACAAAAATGTTTTACGAAATGCAATAAGCTTATGACACCGAAGCTAACAATGTATGTTTTCAAAATACATATAATATGACTTTGCCCAATGAAAAATGTTCAAACCACGTAAACATCCATGGTCAAATTGGTTTTCGTTCGTCGTTTCCGGTCAAACCGGTTAACTAGCAAGCGCTACTTGCTTGCCGAAGGGGGGGGATGTTAATCCCCAAATAGTTCTATTCATAAAATTTAGACGGCTTACAATCCAGTAATTTTTTAACAGTCCATGATGATGGGCATAGTTGTATGATAGATATTAGGCAACTGTAATATTTGAAATTAAAATTTACTCTACATCATTTTGTGTACAAACAACATGATTCTATCCTCGAAGAAGATTTGATAAATGATTGAAAAGTATAAAAGTGGGGACTATAAACTCACATCAAGTAATGATAACGTAGTAGCAAGGTAGTCGCACGAAAAACGATGCAAAAGGCTTTATCCGCAACCTATGGAAAATAATACATATTTACTAAACGGAAAAATAATAAGCTAGATGGTTGCAATCTCGTCCCTAGTGTGTGCTTGAGCTTTATTTAAAATAATGACGTTTGAAAACAATTTCTTGTTTTAAAATGGTCAACTTTATTGGGTCAACGCGGTCAAAATATAAGTATATAATTTACGGCTTCGGACCTTTAAGAAACTAGGTCGTATATACTTTAAAATATTAGTTTAGGTCAGCCCTTGGTTTGGTCTCTAAGTATGTTAATTAATTAGATGAAACGTTGACGTTTACTTTTTGAGTTAAGCATATACATGATCAAGTTTTAATATGAGGTGGCTTAGAGTTTTACGAACTAATTACAGATTCGTTAGTTAACAACAATGAAAACCAAAAATATATTTAAAGTCTCAGCTGGGTAGTCTACAACTTCTGTCTTTTAAGTTTTGCCTAAAAAGGTCGATTAACGTGTTAAAAACAAGGCTAAACATACGTGGGTCGCAAGGCAGTTTATACTTAGAAAAATAAAAGGTTGGTTTCAGCTTGCATTGTTTGCGTGGTCAGAGTTTTAGGGTTAGACTATGGCCTCGTTACACAACCTCAGGACAAAATAAAAATACCTTAATAATCTATAACCTACTGGCTATCGTTCATCTTTTATAAACTTCGTGTGGCGGGGTTGATAACTAGGTCAAAAAGTGGTCGAATGGTGAGGGTGCACGTTGGGCAGACCTGGCTGAGTGCACGCCAAGTGTTCGACAGATTGTCGACACTTGTGACAAACAGCCAAGTGCACACACAGTTTGCGAGCAAAATACTAAACGAAAAAGGGTGAAGTTTGTTCTAGCTTAAAGTTGACATTTCAGGATTTAAGTAACAATAATTGGTTCGACATTTCAGTTAGTAAAATTGACACAGTAATTCAACGAAAAACGTTCGCTGGCTGTTTTACAAAAGAGGGCAAAAGTGACAGTTTTCAGTCTCAATTTGTTGGGTTTATTACTTTTTATCTACTTTGACTCGAAAATAAATGATATTTCGGGCGAATAAATCCTTACTCGTCCTATTTTTGAAATAATCAATGTGTTGATTTTTATGACCAATCTTAGATGTCGAATATCATACCTAAAATCATAGTGGGTGGGCTGTGTTTTTAACTAACAACACATATACACTTTTATTTCTATCAATCCAACGCGTTTAAACTACAAAGGAGCTGAGTTTTACACTCAGCAACCTAGCATAAACGTTGTCCATATCCCTTTTCTAGTCACTTGACCGATTTTATAAGGGTTTTCAATGTTACTTCATTTTATATCAGAAGGTATACAAAAATTGTTTTGCTTTTAAGGTTTTTCAAGCACACTACTTTTAGGCACAAGGATTGAACATACAAGGGTTAAATAACAATGAATGTTGCTCACGACTCAAAAGCAAACGCATGAAACTGTATAAAAAGATAGGGTGTGAACTCACAAGGTGTAGGGAAGAAAACGTATCAAACTTAACCTGGCGAAACACTAATCTTGCTACTAAACCACTCGACCACTTTTGTTAAACCCAACGTCCCACCACGCTTGCCCTCCACTCGCACTCGAAATAACCCGTCAAGCACCACCAGTTTGCTTGAACTTCGGCTAAGAAGGAAAACCAAAAGGGATGAATTTTAGGGTTAGGGTTTTCTAGGGTTTATAGAGAAAATGAAGGTGTAAGGATTGGTGTGTATGTGAATAAGTCGAAACCAAGAAAAACCAAAGTGAGAGGAGGTGGAGTATGATACTGAGTATTTGAACCTTCTGTGTTTTCTCCTCTTTGCAAGAAGTGGTATTCTTTTATACACACATAGATAAGCATGTATAGTGTTCCATTCCTGGGTCACGGTTGTATGTTGATTCATATGGGGCAAAGAATTTCTTGGGCTTCACTTGGTCAATATACAATGTCTAAAAGGTGGAAACTATTTGAGACATGGGAGCAAAACCAAGGGGAGTAGCAGCAATATATCACGAGTATGAATAGGTTTAAGAGAAAAGGGTTTTGGGCTTTTAACCGGTGGGTTAAGGAAGTATAAAAGGGGGCTAGTAACACTTGTGCGTATCTAATAAAATTTAAAGGTGGATGTATGTATGGGGAAAAATATATGCCGGCCTTCATGCTAGTTTGTAGGGATTCATGGGTTCTTATTTTTGCTTTTATTTAGTTTCCTAAAGTATGGAAGTTAAGATTTTGGTGTAAGTTATTTATAATGGATTTTTACCTTGATAGAACTAAATAAACGTGGCCAAGTAACTTTATTGCCGTGAATATGAAGAGATCGAGTAAGGTCGTAATGAGTTTAGATTACGTTTCTAGCTAAACGTTGAATTTTTGGTGCATACGCGATTTAACCAACGCGGTTTAGATACATAGTTATGCAAAACAAGTTAAAATAATAAAAGAAAATAGTTCAAATAATGAAAACTCGAAGTCGTATCATGACCTGAAATTTAGGGGTGTTATAAAAGAATGTGACACCCCGTGAATTTTCGTTCAATAATTTAGCTGTTTCCGGTCAATAATTTGAATTTTTAAAAGTTTTGTTTTACTTTTTCGTTTAACCGGGAAGTTGTTCCGTTATTATCTAAGAATCATTACCGGAGCGAACCAGGACGCCAAACGTTGTAGTATTTTGGCAATAGCCACATTATTATATTTTAGGGCAATATTTAAAATTTCATAATTTCGGAGATACCGTTATTTGTTTCGTTACTTGCGTAAACCGTGTTTCGTTTAAAAATGAGCTTATGCATGGAAGGCTTGGAAATTAAATCAAATAAGAAGCACTAGCACCTTATAATATTGAAAAATAATTTAGTCCCCCTCTCCTCATGCATGCATGCGTCCAAACACCCTAATGAACCTTGGAGACTAAGTTGAAATTCAAATACAATAAGACAAGTTCCAACACATGTTTTTGTCCTAGTTTCATTTTGATTGGTGGATCAAATTGGTCCCCTCCCTTCTCTTGTCCTATTACACGACACACACACAACACACATTTAGTGTGTGAAGTAAACTTGGCATTACATATATCATATTACTTCCACTTTCTTATTCATATTTCACACACACTTAGCATTTGAGATTTCTTTTCTCTCTTGCTCTCCCTAGCCCACGAAAACACACACACACATACATAAACTTATAACTTTTCATCTTTGATCAAAAACTCTTGAAGATTTGTTGAAGGTTTGATCATTTGTATCATTCGGGTATTAGTTAAACAACATTTGGGTTGTTTCTAGTCATCAATCATCCTTCTAAACCACTTTTTTGTAAGTCTCTTAATCTTTGAATAACTTGTACTTTCCTAATCATCTTGATGACTTATTTTGTGAAAACAAGATTTTAAAACTACATAAACCTTAAAAGGTTACATATATATTTCGAAAATAATAAAAAGAAACATAAGGAAATCATAGTTTTGTGATCGTGGTTATTTTCGTGTAATAAAAATGGTATGTTATAGCTTATTATATTCGGCTTATGTTATAAAGCTTTTGGAAAAGCTTATTTTGATTATTTCGAGCTTATTGGGCTTATTATTTGGTTCGGCCCAAAATAGAAAAAGAAGGAAGAAGTGTTTGTTTAGCTTATTTTGTTTCGGCTTATATTTGTTAACTTATTTTCTAGCTTATTTTGAAAGGACAAATGATAAACTTATTCGGCTTAATAAATAAGCCCGAATATAGCTTATTGAGCTTTTAAACCACATACCACATCAAAAAGTCCTTGAATCGCTAGCTTAACTCATAAGCTTAAGGTTCGGTTTATGTTGTTTTGGTTATTAACGAGCTTTATGATAGCTTATTGATGAACTAAGGACTTATTCAATACTTTTGCTTATCGGACTAGTATAAAGAGTTTTTATTGATCGAACTTGTGAAATGTAAATTGAAAGTGAGTTTTATTAAAAGTTATTATGATTGAAAAACATGGTTAAACACGTCGGGGTCATGCCAAAAAATTTTTTAAGAATTATATACTTAGATTAAATTGCGAAAATGTATTTTTATAAAACTTTTCCGAAAAACATATTATTTATAAACGATAAATAATATATATACTTAACTTATATAAATACATTAAAATATATGTCTATGTTTTTTTCTACATACATATTTAATTTAAATACAGACAGTTAAGAGTGCTCGTTTGAGGGACAGCAAAGCTATAATCATGGGCGGACCCTGTCGGAAATGGATAAATTAAAAATATAAAAAAACATTATTATCAAAAGGTTTTAAATCATTATTTGGGATTATTGGATAAAATTTCGAACAATATACATATATAAATATATTTTACTTGAACGTTATTAAATGACATTATATATATATATATATATATATATATACTTTCGACCACAATACCTATCACTAACGCTTTAATTATAAGGACATTTACAAAAGTATTTTTACATAAATTTGTACAATATCCGTATTTTCCTATCGATCCGATTCTAAGTCGAAACCTATATTCTCATATGTTGCGTTCGTGTACCGTCATTCGTTTCTATGTGATTATATTCCTAGACGTTTACTCTTTCATTTCACCAATCGAGGTAAGTTCATAGCCCCACTCTTTAACTCCTTTTGAATAATTGTTTTATAACTTGGGGTGAGAAATATTGCTTGTTTTAAAACTAGACACAAGTACTATACATGAGAAATTCCCCGTTTACGTGTTGCCTAAGTAGCATTTAGACCACTAATTGCCTGAATTATCATGAACTGTTAATTTCTTGACCGGGGGACCGGTTAAGGGAGCGTGAGTGAATAAATAGATCTATTGGGACTAATTATCCCTATCCGGGTAAGAAGCACTTACTAGTTTGAGATTTCCAAGAACTAACGGATATATGTCATGTCGAAACTAGTTAGGTGGTCTTTGGTCGGACACCTGAAGGGCAAGCCTTTTATAGCACTGTACATGCTATCTTTCAGTATTAGCTTCAGTGTCATGAGCTTAGTGCAACGTAAATACCTTTTTATGTGAAGTTGTATCTGTTATAACTGTCGCATACGTTTTGATAAACTTGTGATCCACACTAATTACGTTTGAACTAAACCTATGAATTCACCAACTTTATGTTGACGTTTTAAGCATGTTTTTCAGGTGCTTAGCTTTGGACTTCTCTGATGTGCTATGTGGAGTCTACGTGCAATATGATATCATCTTTCAAGACTTTATTATCATTCATACTCGTTGTCTTTTGAAAACTTAATTATGCTTCCGCAACGTTTTAAATTTCCTTTCAAATCTTGTAAGACTTATCCATTTTTTTAATAAATACAACGAGTTATGATTTTTAAAACGTCCATTAGTGGTCGTTCTTTGTACTTTGTGTGATGTATATTATGACGTCACGCCCACTATGTGGGTGTGTTTGGTGCTGAGCATTTAAAAGCATTTTGGCGTAGTAAGTGGTGAGCGGTGAGAGTTGTGACTTCTAATAATTGCCTGGCAAGCAGCAATGAGCTTTATTTTTCGAACGCTCAATAAAATAGCATTTAGAAGTATTGAACAATTATGAGTTGTTTTACACAGTATGATTACAAATACAACTACGTTACCAAACATTTTATAAAAAAACAATGGCTGCTTAGTGCTAAGTGCTAATGCTTACTGCTACTTTTACCAAACACACCTTATAGTCTTGCTTGTCTTATAGTCTTATTTGTAGGGGTCTATTTCGTATTTTTATATGAGAAATGCTACGTTCACAAAAAGTTTACAATATAATATGACACAATGACTTGGTAATCAAATGTGGATAGTAAGAAAAAAGAAATAGAGATTATGACGCAATATGATTGGATCACTACATTTGCCAAATCATTGTGTGAATATAATTCTGTAAATTATTTGTAGATGTAGTATTGCTATTTATATATTCCTGGTTTTGTATTATTCAACTTGTAATACTATTTTATGGGTTTTGCACTTTTGCTAACAATAGTTTTAAGAGGTGTGATTAAGCAAATAATTTTCATTACAATTTCATTTATGAATGATTCTAATTGGATGATAATATTTAAAAAAATTGAAGACAATCCATGAAATATTTTATATAATAAAAGAGTTACATCATTTCGAAGTTTTTTATAAGATTCGATCTTGACACGTGGGCAAAATCGTATGATCTAATTGGTTAATAAATTTTAATTGGTCAAAATTGAAAAAAATTCGTCTACAATGAAAAAACGACCAAAAAATATATGTGTCAAAAATGTGATAAAAAACCATAAAAATATGTGGTAATTAATAAAACTTTAGTGGCTGAATTTTAAATAACTTATATGGACTTAAGTGGTTGAATTTTACCATATGAAACAGTCAAAACAGTTACAAGTTTTTAAATTCATATTAATGAGTTATTCCTTCAGCATCCTGAACATTCATCTAACTCAATGATGAGTATACAAGCTGAAGATTCAATACTGAAAAAACTCACTGGTGAGTTAACCCGCTGAGGATACTTCCTCTGATGGATCACTCTCTGATGAATATCCTTCGGTCCATAGTTACTCACTGAAGAGTGAACTCACTGAAGTTCATCAGTGACATGAATTCCTTTTGACCACTATATGAGTCAGGATGTTCAGTGACCTATGAAAGTACACTCCGTACCTTCAATCCCTTAACCGGTATGAACTGAACCCTCGTTAAACTAAATTTCCAACATCAACAATATGCTAACAAAAACGACTCTCTTCATTTTATTTTGGTTACAAAAGGAACACGATAATATATAACATAAAGTTCATATAGTTTGGACTTGTCACTTGTTAAACATGGTCTTAAACGTGGTCCTTGACATGGATACTTTTAGTTTTAGACACCTAACCTAACCCCATTTAAAGGCAGTGATGAAGCGTTTAAAATGCTGGCAAAAGGTATATAGTTAATAAGTTGGGCCTTAAGTAATAATTAGCCTATTACCACGACTGGGGTTTTGATCTTATGTACTCCCTTCGTCCCATAATTATAATTCACGTTTTTTTTTTGGTTGTCCCAAATTAATTGTCCACTTTCAAAAATAAATAAGGAATTTAGATCAAGTTTACCACATCACCCTCACTTGGTATTATTATTACAAACTTTAAAGAAGTTATAAATTAATTAGTGGAGTAATGCTAGAACCACAAAAAACTTACAAAATATTTTTCACACAATGATGTGTCAAGTAAATTAGTGGATGTATTCAAGAGAGAGAGTTGAAAAGTAAGAGAGAGAATACCAATAAATATGTGACAAATCATTTTGTGAAAAGTTTTGTGTAAATCTTTTTGTGGTTCTAGTATTTCTTAAAAGTAAAAGTGTCATTATGAAAAAAGTAGGAGAGAGAAAGCTGTAATGATGATGTTTTTCTTAAACTGCGTGTTTTTTGTCGATGAACTATAATTATAGGACGGAAGGAGTAGTAACTAGAGTGGGCCCACCCAATGCAAAATCATGAAAATGTTCAAGTTTAGTTGAATGTTATTATCAAGGTTTTCAAATTTCCAACATCGGATCAGGTTTTTATTTAAGATCGTTTTCGTTTTTACAAGATAAAAGTTGTAAAATCGGATCGAGACCTTTAGATTATATTATAGTGTTATTTTCTTAATAATATTTGTAATATTATATAAATTTACAAATTATTATTATTATATATTATAAACACAAAAATTAAATCAAAGTTTAATGAAAACGATGTACAAATTATATATATCTATAATACTTTATAAAGCATTTAGCCCATTTATTTTTAAAAGTTTTAAAAAATTAAGTAAAAAATATTACTTTATTGGGATATATGTAAAACCATTAGAAAATGTTTATCATACACATTTAAAAGCCTTTAAATCCTTTAATAGCAAAATCTTGTAACAGCCCAAAACATGTAACAACCAATTAAATGGTAAAGTTGTAACGACCCATATACGTTTTTTAATACAATCAACTTATAACTGCTAATATTGATATTGTCATCAATTCAGTCAAATTATAATTGTTGCATTCATGTGGTCCATTTGTAACGGTCTATTAAACATCATTTAAGTGTAAACCACAAACTCAAATACGAGTATAAAAACCCAACATACTAACAAAATTCATTACACCATTTTCATCTCTCTATTTTATCTCTCTTAAAAACACAAACAACTTTCTCTTTCTTTTTTAAAACCACCAAATTCCGCCGTCTCACATATCAGATTTTGCCGCCACTACCGTTTAGTTCTGCCGCCACCTTTGTCAACATCATGTGCCGTCAGCCGCTACCGCCGCCATTGTCTCCGCTGTTTGCCAAGCTAATGATCATGACTTTGGAGGAATACGGGTACCAAAGCAGAAGAGGAATACAGGTACCAAAGAAATGGAGGTCTTCTTATTCTGGTAACGTCATTTTTTTTTAAAAGGCGATGAAGGTTTTGGAGATGAATGAAGAGGGTTTAAGATGTTTGATTTGGATGATTTTGTTAAAATGTTTGATGACATCATGGTTAATTGTTGCAAGGATGATTTCAAGAAATGTTGAGGGCTTACATCGTTGATGTCAAATGCTAAGGTTTGATGGATTTGGATTTTTTTAGGGATAGAGTCTTATGAATTAATGATTGATCTGCAAAGCATCCGTGATCCTGAATCTATTAACTTTTGATGAAGTGGCTGAGATTTTTAGTTAGTTTTTTTTCATCATGTTATGTTAGTGATTTGGTGATTGTAGTTTTGAATTGATGATCGATGATGATGATGATAACCCGTTTGGGGTTTTATTTTGTCGAATTGTTAGAATTTTAATATTTGATTTGTGATTATTGGGGTGTTTGGAATTGTTCAATTTACTTAACTACTACTTACGTTCTACAGTAATTTTCTTTTTTTTTCTTTTTATTAT
This sequence comes from Tanacetum coccineum, assembly GCA_026074375.1. Classification (NCBI taxonomy): domain Eukaryota; kingdom Viridiplantae; phylum Streptophyta; class Magnoliopsida; order Asterales; family Asteraceae; genus Tanacetum; species Tanacetum coccineum. The sequence goes on from BQNB010012470.1 coordinate 14,688, forward strand.
GTAGTGATTGTTCACTGTTAAAAATAATTATTGAATTTGTCCAAGTTTATCATTTTCAAATCTTAAAAAAAAGAATAAGCAATATCATTAAAAACGTGCAACCGCTTAAACCATCATTGTAACGGTCTCCAATAATTATTAAAAACATGTAACCGCTTAAAATCATTACTATCAATAATGATTATTAAAAATGTGTAACCGCATCCATAATATAAATCCACACAAACCATTTCATATCTCCCACACACAAATATTTTTTGTTACAGCAAAAATAGTCTCTCAATATACCCTCGCTTTCACTCCTCAACTCTTACTGGTACTTACTGCAGAGATTCTTTATTTTTTCGTTAGAAAAATGCTTAGCCGGATAACATTTGCTCGCCGCAAAATATAGTCACAGGGTACCCGCCGCCGCATTGCGCGGGTACCCGGCTAGTTTTTAACAAAGTACTAATAAGTTTGTAAAACTTAAATTCATATGTCCAAAAGCCAAAAGAAATATAAAAACAAGTGACCAAGCGATTAAGTTAAGAACCTTTACATAACTTACATAACAAGTGAACAACTTTTATATATTTTTACTAGCCGGGTACCCGCGCAATACGGCGGCGTGTACCCGGTAACTAAATATTGTGGCGAGGAAATTTGTTCATTTATATGTTTTTTTAACATTATCTTTACGAAATAATTACAAATTTTAATTAAAATAACTATAAACCATATCTATGCAACTATGTTACATCCAAATAGCATAAGGCTCAAATTAAAGAGAGTAGCATAAGTAGCATATTTAAAGCCGTTAATTAAATGACAATACAAAATGAAATGTAATTGACATAAACACAAAAATGTCAACTATTAATATGCATCATTAGCTGCAATATCTTTATCTGGAAAATCTTTAGACATTGAAATAGAAGTGAAGGGATCATTGGTATCACCAAGAGTAGCTTGAGCATCTTCGTGTGGTACAACTATCGCATCATCATCGTTGAGCCTATCGAGAAACCTCTTAAATTCATAAACTTTTTGAATATGTAATAAAAACAAAAGATGTTAACATTGCTTTAATAATAATAATTTTACTTTATACCAATGGTTCCATGTACCTCTTTCTTCAATTCTTCATATTTCCAATCATAATCAAGAGGGTGTGCGTAGAGTAAATAAAAAAATGAGTATATGTTATTATAATGTTATATTATATTCTCATTCAAATGTGAATTACCTTCTTACAATTGCGAGCCATAACTTGTTTAAGTGTTAAGCCGTAATTCATCTTATCCACAAAATCCCAAGTTGAGATTATTGTCTTAACATAAAAGATACACAAATAAATGTAAAGTAAAGAAAACACAGATAAATGAACAGATCTTAACCAAAATCAAATGATTCCAGAAGATCAAGAATAAGAGTATAATCGTAACCGAACGTTTTAATTATAACCGAACGTTTACAAACTGATTATCAATATGACAATGGCAGTCAAAGTGAAATACAAGATTATGATCCACACTGTTATGAGTCGTGTGTTTCTAGAGAGAATAGAGATGGATATGTCTGTGTTTTTTATTGTGTCTAACATCAGCCAAGAGGATGGCTTTTATAGCTAAAGTATTGCTAGGTCTTCACAGCTTCAGTCCCTTATAAAGAGAAGGAGAACATTTCCAGCCCCTGCCATTTATTCCATTTATTTCAGACTTTATGCAACTTCTCTTTTGGCCACAAGTAGTCCCTGAAACAACTAATCAAGCCATGAGAACATATATTTATGATAAAAAAAACTTAAACTGTGAACACATAAATTTAATACACCCTCTCAGTTTAAGTTTTGAAGGGATCAAACATGTTCAATCCATCCAGCAAATGAGTTAGTTGATCTGCACACAGTCCCTTTGTAAACATGTCTGCAAGATTGTTTGTAGACTCAATCTTTGAAGGTTTAATGATGCCTTCGATTATTTTATCTCTTATAAAGTGCAAATCAATTTCAAAATGCTTGGTCCTATCATGAAAGACCGGATTGACAGCGATTTGTAAGGCAGCTATCACAAAAAATAGGAATAGGTTTTTCAATTTCTAACTTAAAGTCCCTTAGCAAATTTATAGGCCGCATTGTTTCACAAGTAACGGTGGAAAGAGCTCTGTATTCTGCTTCCGCAGATGATCTAGCAACTATGGTTTATTTTTTGCTTTTCCAGGATACAAGAGATTTTCCAAGGAAAACAGTGAAGCCAGTGCTTGATCTTCTTGTTGCTTTGCATTTTGCCCAGTCAGAGTCAACATATGCCATAAGCATTAGACTGTTGGTTTTAGAGATGTGTATACCCTTTCCTAGAGCATTTTTCAAATACTTTAGAACACTTAAGGCTAACTTTAAGTGAGATGTAAGGGGTGAATGCATGAACTGACTTAACGAGTGAATAGCATAAGAGATATCAAGCCTTGTGTGGGTAAGATAAATCAATTTCCCTAACAGTTTCTGATATTCCGTTATGTTGCTTAAAGGTTTGTCCTTTTTGTTAACCGGTTTGTCTGTTATAACCAATTTTGACTCAATTGGAGTCAAGGCAGGCTTGCAAGCAAGCAAGCCATATTCTGCAAGAAGTTCCATACAATACTTTCTTTGAGATAAGCAAATTCCTTGATTAGTTTTCAAGACTTCTATTCCAAGAAAGTATTTTAATTCACCCAAGTCTTTTATTAAAAAATTTGTTTGTAGGAACTTTTTACACAAGTTTACTTCATCTAGATTATTTCCGGTAATGACAATGTCATCCACATATACTAGTAAAGCAATGTAGACATTTTCTTTAGATTTTATAAATAAGGAGTAATCTGATTTGCTTTGTTGGAAACCATTTTCTGACAGAATGGAGCAAAGTTTTTCATTCTATTGTCTTGGGGCTTGTTTAAGTCCATATAAGGACTTGACAAGTTTGCAGACCCTTTGATCATCCATGGAGAAGTATCCGAGAGGAAGGGTCATGTAGACATCTCCTGATAAGTTTCCATACAAGAAGGCTTTGTTGACATCAAGTTGGAAAATGGGCCAACCTTGATTCACAACCATACTTATAAGGCACCTAACAGTAACCATTTTGACAACTGAAGAGAAGGTTTCATCATAATCCATCCCCTCTCGTTGATTATATCCTTTAGCCACTAATCTGGCTTTGTATCTTTCGATTTCTTCATTTGATTTATATTTTATCTTATAAATCCACTTGCAGCCAATTGGTTTTCTATTGAGAGGCAGATCAGTGATTACCCATGTATTATTTTTGTTAAGAGCCTCCATTTCAGTGTTCATGGCAGCCACCCAATCTTTATTGGTGCATGCTTCATGATATGATGATGGCTTAAGTGTTTTGTTTAAGTTAGTTAAAAAACAATAGTTTTCTTTACTTAGATTAGAGTAATTGACATGTTTATTTATGCCATACTTGACCTTATCATCAAGAACGAACCAAGAGTTTTGTAGGCAGTTTAGAGGTCCTTGAAGATTTTCTAAGATTTGGTTGATCACTATTAATGTTAGTGATGTTGTGGTTGTCCTCAGAAGTGGAAGATTGTTCCACTGTGATATCATCATACGGTGAGGTCACAAACTCTATGTCGGTTGCATCATTGAAGTTCCCGAGTGAAGTGGAATCACTTTCACTGACATCCTCATTTATGCCTCCAGGAGCAAAAGAGATTTCGTTGTCACCATGAGAATCCGTCTCTACATCATCATTGGACGGTGACTTTGTAGATTCTTTAATTGGAAAATAAGGGGTATCAAAGAAATTTAAAGTATTGACTTCAGAGATGTCAGATGAAGTAGTTGGAGTAACATCGGTTGTTTTTTCATTTTTAAAGGAAAAATATTTTCATAAAATTTGACATCTCTTGAGAAGAACATGTGTTTATTTTCTAGACTATACATTTTATACCCCTTTTTTTATTTCTAATATCCTACAAAGACACATTTTTTGGATATTTTTGAAAACTTATCATGATTGTTTAAAACAGTTGCAAAGCAAAGACAACCAAAGGATCTTAGATGGTCAATATTTGGTTTTTTGCCAAATACCAACTCATACGTACACAAACCTTTTAACACGGAGGAGGGAAGTCTATTGATAAGGTATGTGACAGTAAGCACACATTCACTCCATAAGTAAAGAGGAATCCCTCCCTGAAACAGAAGAGACCGAGCAACATTAAGAAGGTGTCGATGTTTCCTTTTAGCAACCCCATTTTGTTGAGGGGTGTAAGCGCATGAGGTCTGGTGAATAATTCCATGTTGTTTAAAAAAGGAGTTCATGTTACTATTTGTAAACTCGGTTCCATTATCACTTCTGAAAATTTTGATAGTTTTGTTGAACTGGTTTTTTAAGTAATTATAGAACTCAATGACATTTAATGTGACTTCATCTTTGGATTTTAAGAGATATAACCACACTGCTCTAGAAAAATCATCTACAACAGTTAAGAAATATTTATAACCTTCCCTACTTGTGATTCTGTAGGGTCCCCAAACATCAAGATGGACAATGTCTCCCAAGTTAGTGGTTTTGTGATCACTAATAGGAAATGGTTCTCTGGTCTGTTTGGCTTCATGACATATGTCACAAGGAGCAGAGTCACCATTACCTCTAATGTCAATCCTATCTTTTAAGGCTTTTAAGACTTGGTCAGATGGATGTCCAAGTCTATTATGCCATAAAGTGTTTGAGTGGCAAATCATGTTGTTGCATTTTATAAAGGTTTCAGGTTTATTGTTAAAGTCAAGAAAGTACAAACCTCCATGTTGACTACCAGTCCCAAGAGTTTTCTTCAGGTGTAAGTCCTGAATGTAACATTTAAATTCATCAAATCCAATAAATAACTTGCTATCTCTAGCCAATTTATGGACTGATAAGAGGTTGATAGTGTATTCTGGAACATACAACACATCATAAAGAGTGATTTTTTCACTTAGTTTTAAGTTTCCAACCTTTTTTATAAAAGCAGTTGTTCCATTAGGGTGATCAATTTGACGATTGAGATCAGATATATCAACCACATTTTCAAGTTTATCCAAAGAAGTTACCATGTGTTGGTTGGCTCCAGATTCGATGATCCAACCTTTATCAGTCTTATAGACTTTAAAAAAGGTTTTAGAGTTAGAAGAGTATAAAGTACCTGCCATATTGGCATAAATATTGCTTTGAGGTTTGGAATTTAGCATGTTGATGAGCTGCTGAATTTGATCAGTGGAAAGAGATGGAGCAGTAGATGTAGGAACTTCTGCAGTGTTAGTGGAGCTATTGTTGGAGGAAAAACTCTTTTGATTGTTATTGTTCCCATTATTAGCCCACTTCGTTTTTATATGTTTAGGATAGCCAACAATTTTGTAGCATTTTTCTATGGTATGACCTGTGAGACCACAATTAGGGTTGGTGCATACAATATTAGGATTTTTTATGCTTAAGTTATTATTATTATGAACTTTTGCAGCAAAGACAGAGGCCTGAGCTTTGTTTCCCGAGGATGATGAGGAGGAACCTCTATGAGATTCTTCTCTAGAGATTACAGAGAAAGCAGTCTTCACATCAGGGATAGGATCTCTGGTTAACAGACTGCTTTTAATGGGCTGATAGATATCATCAAGTCCCATGAGGAATTGCATTAACTTTATTAAATCAGTGTGTGTTTTGAAAGCCTTTTGAGCGGCACAAGAACATGGAGACAATTTGGTGATTGCATCAAATTGCCTCCATAAACCATTAAGGGTGTGATAGTAATCAGAGACAGGAGTCCCATTTTGCTTTAGTGAGTTGATTTGATGAAGTAAATTAAAAGTTTCATATCCATTTAATTTGTCATAGGTTTCTTTTAATTCATCCCAGACTTCTTTAGGACTAGTGGAAAAACATTGACCAAGATATAGATCTTGGGAGATGGACCCGAGAATCCAAGAGAGGACAACAGAATTGCATAAATCCCATTGATTGGCTAAATATTTCTCAGATGGTTTTTTACAAGTGCCATCTATGAATTTAATTTTCTTTTTTGTTTGCAAAGCAAGAGTCATAGCACAATTCCATATGTTGTAATTTTCTGTTCCTTTTGGTTTTATGCTTATGAAGTTGGTAATACTTGAGTCATTAGGATGAAGATAAAGCTCATCGCCATAAATTAGTTTACTTGCTTCACTCGTATTACCAGAACCACTACTATTATTATCACCCTCAACCATGATCACAGATTTCAAATAATAGAACAGAACAGTTAAACAAGCAACCACGTAAAAGGAATACAAGATCATGTATGAGACCACATAGATGATACCATAGATTAAAAACACCTTTTAGTTTTAATTAGAAACAAAACAATTTTTTTAATAACGATATTAATAAAGAGATAGGAAGCTTAACATCAGATAGCAATAGACAAAAATTAAATAAAGGGTGTCTTGATCCTACCAAGATCAGGTAAGTGTGAGATTAGACCTATTACGCAACAGAATATGATTGGAACAATCAACTGATCGTGGTGCCGTCAATTGGACCGTCGATCAAAAAGCCCCAAAACTTAGGTTAGGTTAGAAAACCCAATTCAGATCTTACCACACCAAACCCAATCAAAAAACAAATCAAGAACGCCTTTAATTATAAAATCCTTAATTTATTCAAAACCCTAATTTCAATTTTGAAATTAGATTTCAAACATTAGTAACAAGCGAGAATAATCAAAACCTGGCTCTGATACCATAAAGAAAATACAGATAAATGAACAGATCTTAACCAAAATCAAATGATTCCAGAAGATCAAGAATAAGAGTATAATCGTAACTGAACATTTTAATTATAACCGAACGTTTACAAACTGATTATCAATATGACAATGGCAGTCAAAGTGAAATACAAGATTATGATCCACACTGTTATGAGTCGTGTGTTTTTGGAGAGAATAGAGATGGATATGTCTGTGTTTTTTGTTGTGTCTAACATCAGCCAAGAGGATGGCTTTTATAGCCAAAGTATTGCTAGGTCGTCACAGCTTCAGTTCCTTATAAAGAGAAAGCGAACATTTCCAGCCCCTGCTATTTATTCCATTTATTTCAGACTTTATGCAACTTCTCTTTTGGCCACAAGTAGTCCATGAAACAACTAATCAAGCCATGAGAACATATATATGATAAAAAAAACTTAAACTGTGAACACATAAATTTAATATAAAGTTTGAGCGATCTTATTAAAAGGTAACATCTTTTTTGAGAGGATCGGTTAGGTACTTGCTAGTAAGTACAACGACACTAACGAAGTAAAGATCAAAAGATATACCAAATTTACCTCAACACTTGAAGCAATATCGTACATGATGTATTCATCTTGAAATTGAACATCCTTTGGATCATTTTTGTCAATGCTATCCGGGTTCATCTAAATAACAAAGTGAAAAGATAACTCGTTTACAATATAATAATCGAACAAAATAAACAAGAACCTAATTGTTTATAAAAAATATATTTTTACCTTAATGATTGATGAAGATTTGACTTGTCAAATGATGTAAGCCATAGTGTTAGAACCCATTGAAATTATAAATTTTTAGATTAAAATTTTAAAGATGGATTATCAATGTCAATCATGTATATATATATAATTCACAAATCAACTTTTTTATATAAAGCAGTAAAGATACATCTCTACTACTTTATAAAGCATTTAGCCAATTTCTAAAATTAAAAGTACTTAAAAGTTTAAGTAAAAAATATTACAAAAGATATAAAACATAAATAAAAATTATTAACTTTCAATTCTAAAATGTAACATCTTAAAAAATAAATGTCTTTTAATTCTAAAATGTAACATCTTGAAAAATAAATGACTTTCAATTCTAAAATATAACATCTTGAAAAATAATTTTCTTTTAATTCTAAAATGTAACAGCCCATCTAAAATGTGACAGCCATTTCAAAATGCCTTCAGCCTATTTAATATGTAACGTTTCGAGCCCATCACTCAGACATTATATATAAACTTTTATATGATGATCGAATATTTAACTCTCTAAAAGCCCAAACACATATCTTCAAAACACCAACTACTGCCGCCACCCTCATCGGAATCCGCCGCCACGACCACTACCACCGGTTTCTTTGAATATATTGATATGACCGGTTCTGGTTTAGGTGGTTTTGGCAGGTGGTTTTCAGTTAGGTTGTTTAGGCGGGTGGTTTTGGTTTCTGTGTTATGTGCTTGAGATTCAACTCAATCTGGTTTCTTTGCTTTTGGGTGTTCTTAGATGACATCTAGCCGGATCGGGTTTTGTTGGTTTTGGTTTATGTGTGAGATGAAGATCCTTGGTTGATGATGGTAAGTTGTTTAGGAAATGAAATATTCTGAGGCCTTTTTATTTCTTATTTTTTGGTTCTTTGCTATTTTGTTTCTTTGGTCGACGATCTACCTATTTATAAATATTTCAAGTTATAGTTCAATAATTTGTTTGAGGCAATCAAAGTTGTTAATTAAATATAAATGACACGGTAGTGATGGTCCTTGAGTTTTATTAACAGCACATGTTATTCGGTTTACTTAATTGACCGGAAAATATTTTGGGTTTGAACCCATGCATATTTGAATCTATTTTTTTCTTTGTATTTTGCACTTGAATCATTAATGATTTGTGGACTGAACTCAAGTGTTTGTTGATCCAACTTTGATGTGATACATAGTATTTTGGTTGTGATAGATAGTGATTCGAACTAAGGTGGTTTTATTTGGGTTTGATTTTTGTGGGTTTGTGACAGATATTTACGAGTCATTGACAATTAATTTTAAGCACATAGTTAAAGTTACGTTTGTTGTGTGAAATTTTTCTCTACATTACAACTGTTTATTAACATCTATTGAGGCTTTATTTATATTGTAGTTTTGAAATTTTATAAAATTTAACTTTTAAGAAAAGTTTTGGGGTTTTATAATTTTGCTAGTTATGTGATACTACCCTATTAAATATTTTTTAGGAGTTCTGAAATATTATTATTTATTACTTAGTATTTTAAGCTACATTGTATTCAAAAATATAAGAATAGACATGATGATATTTTTTAGCAAGTCAAAAAAATAAAAAACTCACCAGTGATATTGAAGTATTGGGACAAAAAAGGTTGTGGTGTTTTTCGACACAAACGATATTCCTTGAAGGTCTTTTGTGTTACATCTAAGAAGCAAATAGATTTCAACTTTGAAGTCTTAGAAATGAAATCAACATTTAGCCACAAACTAGCTTTTAATAATTTGCTAAAAAAATTAACATTTAACAGTTATTAACTTGAAAATTAATGCTAGAATCTGAAAAGTGAAACTGCTATCTAATCAATATATTATTAATTTAGACGTTTTGTTTTATAAATGACATCTATATGTGAACACAAAAACACAACAAATATAACCTCATCTAAAACGCCTCACACCATTTCAGTTTCTTATTTATAGATTAGGAGGTGTAGATTTTATAGCGTATAAATATAATGAATTACATTTGTATTATACCTATTTGCAACATAATTTGACCTCATACCTCCATGCCTGGACGCTTCTAAATTACGAGTACTTTAACATGACATGGGTACTCTACAATTTGTACATTATAATTAGTTTGATAGCGCTTAAAGTTATTATAATCTCAAATTATCGACAAAAAATCCGTTTTTTTTTTTTTGTTTTTCGTAAATGTTTATAAGGAGTTTGTAACTCCTGGTTAACAAAAGTTGCGAGCATTAATCGGCCAATTAATCTTATAACTTCTTTCATATGCATAGTGGTTACATGACCATAATCATGGTCATTAAGTTAATGTTGAAATCATTCATTTAATATGTTAAGGTGGTTACAAACATTTAATGTTGAAACCGCTCATTTAATAGTATGTATCCCTACTGCTTTATATAAAAAAAGTTGATTTTGTGAGTTCTATATATACATGATTGACATTGATAATTCATCTTCAAAATTTTATCTAAAATAATTATTTGATTTGTGAATTATATATATCATATATATATATCATACTTTATATATATATTATATATATACTATATATATATATATATATTATTATTATATTATATATATATATATATTTATATATAATATATATACACCACATTTAAATATGTTAAGGTGGTTAAAAAACATTTTTAATTCGATAAGTCAAATCTTCATCAATCGTTTAAGGTAAAATATATTTTTTTAAAAACAATTAGGTTCTTAATAATTTTATTCGATTATTATATTGTTAACGAGTTATCTTTTAACTTTGTTATTTAGATGAACCCAGAAATGCGTTGACAAAATGATTCAAATGATGTCTCAACTTCAAAATGAATGACCATATTGTCCGATATTGATCTTTACTTAGTTTAGTGTCGTTGTAATTAATAGCATGATCTTAATTATCTTATTAAAAAGATGTTAGCTTTTAAAAAGATTCGGTCATTTTGAACCTTATGTTTTTTGGATGTGAAAATAGTTGCTATCAGTATGTTATATTTATTTTATTTAAAACTTGTCATTCTTTTCGTAAAGTTATTGTTTGAATAAAACAGATAAAATAAAATAAAAAAAAAAAAACAACGTTTTTCGATCGCCACAATATTTAGTTTTCGGGTACCCGCCACCGCATTGCGAGCGGTACCCGGCTAGTACAAATAAGGGCGGTTTCAACATTAAATGTTTGTAACCACCTTAATCTATTAAATGGGCGGTTTTGACATTAACTTAATGACCATGATAATAGTCATGTAACCACTATGCATTCATGGCGGAGGTTATGAGATTAATTGGATGATTAATGCTCATAACTTCTTTTTGACGAAGAGTTACAAACTCTTTTAATGGGCTAATTATAACTAATGATAGTTAAAAAAAGTATACATTAAATATGATGTGAATTTAAATTTGTGTATGGTGAACATTGACCAATGGCTTTATATCTTTCCCAAACAAGAAATGTTTTGGTCCCTTAAAAATTTAAAGACTTCTAAAATATAATCACATGAGTACCCGCCGCTGCAACGGCGGCGGGTACCCTGTGACTATATTTTGCGGTGAGCAAATGTTATTCGGTTAAGCGTTTTTTTAACAACAACTGTACAAATGAATGATAATTTAAATTAAAATAACTTTAAGCAATAACAATGCAAAGTATCTCATATCCAACTAAACATAAGATCCAAACAAAAATAAAAGAACACATAAATAGCATCTTTGAAGCATAAGTTAAAATAAACCGGTACCTGCGCGTTGCGGCGACGAATTCCTCGTATAATTAAATCTTTCGACGAGGGGCTAGGCGAGGTTCAAGGACCAGAAGAACCTTGGATGGCTGAATCTATTATGTGTGAAGTATGATTATTTTGTGTTGTAGTTTTTTGATTATTTCATAAACAATGAGTTATTTTTATATTAAGATTTTTTAATTGACATTTTAATGTATATTAATAACTTTTTTTTAGTTTTATATGTTACAAGTATTGAAATGATGGTTACTCATTTATTTCCCATTAAATCACTTATTTGATCATTAATACGACGATTACAACTTTTGATGTTACAAGTATTGATCAAGTTTTGAAATTCTTCCATAACAAGAAATGTTTTGATCCTTTAAAAATTTTAAGACTTCTAAAATTAGAATGTCCTAAATGCTTTATAAGTAGTAGAGATAGAGATAAAGATAGAAAAAAAGATGAAAGCTAATACAAAATGATAAAGAAATAACAAAAATGAAAAAAAATGAAAAAAGAAAATTCATTATTCTTTCTTATTTCCTTATGTTATTATTTGACCAATGACAAGGAGAGATCTTATCTTCTCTTTCTCCTTCAACTCTTCCGGTCCACTGCAAATTATTCCGGCAAGATCATTTTCATCTTCTTTTTTCGATTGTTGTTTTGGTTCCGTTTCTTAGTTTCTGTCATGAATGTATAGCTTTCACTTCATTTCAATTACTTTTAAGGGGGCAAAATGAGACAAACGCGAGAATCCCTGAAAAAATTACACTACGCTGGAAAGTTTTGAGGGGGTACGTGCCCACCCTGCCTCCTCCGTAGCTCCACCTCTGATATTAATCAACAATTTAAAATCACACTTGACGTAGAGTTTTCTTTAGAGTAAACGTCCTTAGTGATTTGAATAGATTGCAGGCATAATCCTTAAAGCTTTGAAAGTGCAACGCGGTTTTCGTAAGAAACTTTAAGGGGTGTTTGTTTCGGCTTATGAAACATAAGTCCAAATGGGCTTATCTTTCATAAGCCCTAATTTTTTGGCATATTTTGAAACTTGTGGGCTTATATAAGTTTATTATGACATGATAAACTTATATAAGCCCATAAGTCTCAAAATAAGCCAGAAAATTGAGGCTTATAAAATATAAGCAGAAATCAAATTTGATTTGGTTTTATATTTCATAAGCCCTATTTTTCTAGCTTATTTTGAGACTTGGGCGGCTTATATAAGTTTATTATATCATAATAAACTTATATAAGCCTTTAAGTCTCAAAATAAGCCAGAAAATTGAGGCTTATGAAATATAAGCCTAAATGGGCTTATGTTTCATAAGCCGAAACAAACACCCCCTTAAATTACGACTGACACGAGTCCAGATGAACTTTGAATATGCATGAATAGTCCCTCCAAAAACAGTACTTCCACATCAAAGTTTCTTGCATAAACCGAGCTGAGCTTGATTTCTGAAGTTGTAATTACATTGAACAAGCAATATGAATAGGGATCGAGTGAGAAGAAAACTTAAAATGAGAAAGATGAGAGATAACTATAACCACATATTGAGTTTGATGCATCTCTATTCATTTAGATGCATCACAATTAGTTTCCAAATTTACTTTGAAGTGAAAATAATGCAAAGTAATGCTATCAACAAATTTGACCTACATGGATGAAAAATACATACGGTTTGTCTAAATTGACAAAATGCATCCAATATATGTATTGCATCTAATTTATAGTTAGAATATATATTATAGTGCTTTAAAAGATTAGAAATACATTTAATTAAGTTGATAAATCTTTAATATGTAGTTATAGTTATTTCTTATTTTTTTTCTCATTTGAAGATTTCTTTTCATAAATAATTAAATATCTATAATATAGCCAACCACAATGACCGTTTTTGCAATTTACTCTTTTGGTTATTTTGTTTTCACTAAAATAGAAAACACAATAACTGTAATTAAAGCTGGACAGTATGGTGCTATGAGTTTGGAAGTTGCGCGCAATTGTTATCCCGGTCAAAAACTCACCTAGGTGAGTTCCCACTAGTTCGGTGAGTTTGGCTTCATTTTGGAAGCAACTATGTCAGTAACTCACATAGTGTAAGTTTGATAATGGTGGGCTCTTTCTCTTTATAGTTATTGTATGTTAATTGGGCAATGATTTGCACACTCTAGAATTTGATTGGGACACTCAAAGCTGTGCATCGAACAGTTGTACAGTGTATCCATTGTGCTTTAACAGTTTGTAAATTAGAGTGTGTCAATCAATTCCTATTTTAATTAGTTGTGAGTGTTTGTGAGTATTTAATGGGGTATATATTATATAAAGTGGGTATTTTAATGAAAAGTGAGTTTTAGTTGTAAGGTGAGTTCTTAGACTAGTGGGAGTGGTGAGTGAGGTTGGTTTGGTGAGCATGGCAAGTCCAAAAACACACACACTCACGTGTGGGAGGAAGGAAAAAAAAAAGAGTGTTGACTTGCTTACCATGGTGAGTGTTAACTTTTTGTAAGCCCCATCCTTTTGTTTAATATTTTTTTATTTGGTATGTGAGTGGCCGTGTGTACCTGTGGGGGAGGTATTTCAGCTAGGGGTATATTTTGTATAAATAGGTTTTTAATATAAGGTGAAGTATATTTTGACCAATATGTGGAAAATGAGAAAGAAGTTAGAAGTGACGCTAAGGTAGACGGTGAGGCATGGTGACCACTACTTCTAGCCTTATTACGGTTAAAAGATGAGTTTTATTTGAAAAGAGAAAACTGACGTGTCAAGTGACTTTGGTCACCTTATACCATCCAGCCTAATGGTTGCAAAATTAGTCAAAATAGTTGGGAAAAAATTGAGTCATGGGTGAGAGTGTGTTGATAGCAACTTACACCGACATAATGGGGTCATTGGACAAACCCTCAAATCCCTTATTGTAGTTGGCTTCAAACATTTGTCTTTCTTCACTGCAATCGAATACACCACCTACTAATCATCGAATGCATATGTGCAATAGAATTTAATGGATAAATTTTGGTTATTTTATCAGCTATAAAATAAAAAGGTCCAGTAAACCAACTAATTATCTTTTTGTATTTTAAGAGTAGATTAAGAGATGCAATATTAAAATTTAAGACGCTAGCCTGAGATCAAACTGGAAAGGGCAACTCGCATAAAAAGATACTCATCTTAGGTTCAATGTCAATTAAAAGTACTCATTTTTTTTCTTCTCAATTTAAGGTATCAATCTTTTTTTTTTGCAAAGTTAGTATTTTAACAGGTTTTTCGGTTACATTTTTAACGATCGTTATTTTATTATTGCATCGTTAATCATTTATATTATTTTGTTAAAAAAAGTATTTTCTACTTATTTTTAAAACTTATACACGTTTTATACACACATTTTTTACACGCTTTTATACACATATTTTTATACACATTTTTATACACGTTTTTCTATATGATTTTATCCACAGTTTTATACACATTTTTATACACATTTTTATAGACACGTTTTATACACACATTTTTATACATATATTTTTATACACGTTTTTACACACAATTTTATCCACGTTTTAAAAAAAAGTGCATAAAAATGTGTTGGTAAAAACGTGTATAAAAATGCATGTATAAAATCGTAGATAAAAGCATGTAGAAAAATATGTATAGAAATGTGTACATAAAAACGTGTATAAAAATGCGTGTATAAAAACGTGCATAAAAATGTGTGTATAAAAATATTTATAAAACTATGTATAAAAACGTGTAAAAAAATGTGTGTATAAAACGTGTATAATTTTAAAAAATAAGTAGAAAATATTTTTTTTAACAAAATCATATAAAGGACTAACGATGCAATAATAAAATAACGATCGTTAGAAATGTAACCGAAAAACCAGTTAATTGTCTAACGTTGTAACAAAAAAAAAATCGATACCTTAAATTGAGAAAAAAAAAGGATGAGTACCTTTAATTGACATTGAATCTAAGATGGGTACATTTTTATGCTATTTGCCCAACTGGAAATGGTGTGTAACATTGCAAGGAATTACTGGTATCTTTTAGGCTTAAAAGTTGGCTTCACTATGTCACATACTCTTGTCTCATGTATAGTAACCTTTTCTTAATCATCTTTTTAAATAAATTTGTAGATGCTAACAATTAAATAGCCTGCTATTTATAATATGTTCTTCATACTTCATTCTTATAAGTTGGTTATAATCTCGCTCACCTGTGATTTTTAACTCGCCAAGAGAACGTTTTGCTCTTGCAATCGGGCTAGGAGTCATGTACGGAAGATTATGAACAAACTACGTTTAACGCCTAGAATCATGTGCATCTAACTATCTTCTTCTCGAGACCATTAGTTAGAATTTGCGTACAGTAACATCTCATAAAAAGCCATGATGTGAAACATGTGATAACAACATATCTATCTAAACTCTTCAGATGTTTCCCATCATAGTTTTGTGAGGGTCAGTAGAATATTTGGATGACTTGCATGTTTTCTTGCACAACAATCTTGTCTTTACCAGATTACCCCTAAACTGCATCTTTGACTGACAAGGATATAAGTTGTGCATATGCTCCAATTTTCCATTTCAAAATAGTTTTAACATTATAAAATCGGACAAAAATCACCTAAAACTGTAGAAATCAGTTGTGTTGCATCATGTAATTCCACTTGTTGCGATTAAATATTTAGATTGATACTATTGAAAAGAGGAAAGTGAGTCAAGAGATGCCGTTATGATAGTATAGGACTTATCATTATTGAGGTTAATTATCGTCACCATTTTACCTAACCTCAAACTATAACATAATTCCAACCTAACCATTTGGTGGCATACTCTTGTATGCACCTTTGTAAGAAAAAACAAATCTGTATCATCTGTTGCTGCTAATAATAAGAACAGCATTGTTCCAAACTGGCCTTTGTTGTACAAGGTTAGAATGTTTCGAGCGTGTGAGTATGTGACAGCAACACGACAAGACCAGGAAGAAGTAAAAGTAAATAGTGACTACTTGATAAGTTATCCATATCGACATATTGTTGCCCCAAAAAGACCCAAGAAAGAGTAACGTACATCTTCAACGACATCAAGCTACTAACTTTTCATTGGGTTTCCACTAGGGCAAATTTAGCTTCTTTAAATTGGATTGAGTGGTTTAATGATCCATGTAACCCTCTTTCCTCATCTTGTATCGGCGTTTATATGTAATATAATTGTATAAGCATATTACACGCACATTTGTAGCAAAGTTAATCATAAACCGGCCTGTTTGTCCATACAATATGCTCTATACGTCTCAAAACTTATAGAAGAGTCGTGATTTTGACTATTGATCGAATGTAGCAGGACTTGAACCTGCAATCATTTGGTTAGGGAGCTTCTCACACAACAAGGGGTAACATTAAGACACAAGCCCTTTGGTGTTTCGGCAACACTAATTGCTAAATAGTTAGAATTCCATTGGAAGCGTATTTTACATATCAGTTGTATAGTTAAACGGCTACTATTTATTTTAAAACATAACGAAATACGGTTGCTGTTGTAGTGCGATAATAAGCCAATATTGCATTTATAACTTTATTATAACCATATATATACCAGTCCATAGTTTTTTTTAACATATGTCCCTGGTCTCAAGTGTTCTCCTCTAGAAAAGTTTTCTGAAGGATAACTCAGTACAGGAAACATATGCAATCAGTCACGTGTTGCATATAAATGACTATCTGAGTACTTCACCAAGAAACATAGCTCGATCTCGTGAATCAATGGACTCAAAGACTGAAAAATCAAAGAATAAAGATATCAATAGAGGAGCTTGGACAGCAGAAGAAGATGAAAAACTAGCAGAAGCTATTGAGATACACGGTCCTAAAAAATGGACAGTCATTGCAACTAAAGCAGGTATGATTATAAAACTTTAACACGTGCATGTTAGTATGTAACAATTTAAATGCAATCAAATCATATTATTCGGTTTTCAGGTTTGCAAAGGTGTGGAAAGAGTTGTAGGCTAAGATGGTTAAATTATTTGAGACCAAACATTAAAAGAGGAAATATATCAGATCAAGAAGAGGATTTGATTATTCGGCTTCATAAACTTTTAGGAAACAGGTTGGTTAATAATTATCATTTTTTGTTTCTTCAGTTTAACCAGAAAACGTCGATTTTAACAAATTTTAATTGATAGGTGGTCACTGATAGCGGGAAGACTACCTGGTAGAACGGATAATGAGATCAAGAACTACTGGAATTCCCATTTAAGCAAAAAGAAGGAAACAATGGAAAAGCAAACGGATCATAAAAAGAAGATGAAAGAAGTAGATGTCACCGATAAAAACAAAAGCGGGATTGAATCTTCAAAGTTCAGCTTTAATGTTGATGAGTTTTTTGATTTTTCAAATGAGGATCCCTCGACGCTGGATTGGGTTAACAGGTATCTTGCAGGTACAAGTGGTGTATTTCTGTAGAAAAAGTTCTACTTGTTACTCGATATGCATCATCTACTTGAGAAGATAGTCTTGTCTACAATTTTAAATGTAGCAAGATCAATAATTGCAAGCATATTTGAGGTTTCTAGTTCTTCGGGTGCTTGCATCTGTAAAACTGTAAATTACATGAATACATTAGAACTGGTCCTTAAATTATCCGCAAGTATCAACGCAGATCTCCAATAAGAAGAGAATGCCATTAGTATATATCTACTGAATAGCAATAGTATGTCTACAAGATAACGCCATTAGATCAAAATCCCTTGGTACGTTTATTGTGTATGTTTCTGATCTACTTCATACACAAGCACACGTGTTTGAGCTGTTAAATGGAACAGCGATACATAATAAGCTGGTTGATTTGCATTTGTCCAATCATCCATATACAGGTATATGTTTACAAGACAAGTCTTAGCTTAGAGAAAAAGACAGTATGAAACACAAACGAGTTCAGTTAACGAGCCTAAAACTTGAAAAATAGCTAAATCATTCTTTATTAATTTCATCATGTACACCAATGAAAAGAACCAATGTGGAATATCAACTCTATTTGACGTGAAGCCCGTAGGATTAGCTCTGTTGTCCATTATAGTGCCAGCTGGCATATTCAAGCACATTGAGGTCCCTAAGAAGCCGTTGTTATGCTTGTTCCATCAATTTCGCAAACTGGTCTTTCCAGTTCAGAACCTTCTCTTCCCCGTTAACAACCTCAAACACTAGTCCTCTTTCTGGCATCACCACATCAAGGGCTTCAATGCATATGAATGCAGCGTCTTCCTTGCTAAGACTTCCATTTGCTGAGCAACCCTATTATGAGATATACGCAACTAATTACAAATATGAACTTTTTACCAACGTTGAGTACTGAATATGGACCAAGAGATTACCTCTTTAAAACTAAAACCACTTTTGCCTCCACGATCATTTGTTAGAGCCCCGGTTCTAACTATAGTGTGCGGAATTCCCGAGGAAATTAATATGGATTCATCTTGTTCTGCTAGCTTTAGCGCGTTACTATTTATCATTGCTTGAACACCACTACTTCCTTTATATACAGACAACTGCAACGTTGTCAAATCACCATATCCAACAGACAATTGATGTATAGGTGGCAATTATGAACGCCACAGGGCTTATAGCCTAGCGGTACCGATTGTGTGTGAAAATGCTCCCCGACCAAGAGGTTGTGGGTTCAAGTCCCATTTAGGACATGTGTAATAGAATTGTGGTGTATATGGTGTGAAATAGTTAGCTTATCTTTCAAAAAAAGAGGGGACTATTTGCAATTTGGAGATTGTTTATCACAAATGGGTCCAATGTGTCCTTTTAACCAAAGTGTTCACTGTACAAATGGGTCAAACGGGTTGAAAATGGCCAAAAGTCTAATTTTAATGCATACAGCCTCCAAAATCGTGATACTTAAAGATATAAACTACTACTTTAGCTATATTAAACATATGATCATACAACAACAATAAACCCAATCCCGCCGGGGAGGGGTATGGGAAACATATGATCATAATCAAGAAATTATTTATTTACCAGCACGTCAACGCGACCAGATATACATTGTTTCTAAAAATAGGCAAATCTATTTGCAGACCAACGTGACCCGATCCATTTCGACCCATCCTAAAAATGGCATGGGTCGACCCAAACCCTTTCTGACCCGTTATCCGACCATCCATTGTGACACATTTGATTACATGTAACTAGACCTGCAAAGTGATACTACAATGACAAGGAGATAAAGAGTACCTGAGATAATATAACGACATGTTGTACCCCCTTTAAGCTCTCAACTTTAGATAGAAAACCTTCCTGCAAAGAAACATGTACCACATTCAACCTGCATAAATGCGCATATAAGTTTAAAGGTAAAAGAAAGAGCAGCTGGATTCTGGAAGAAGCCTACAGTGGGACAAATTATCGCACGAACCCCTTTCAGTGATTTCCTCAGAAATGCGGAATCTTTTGGGTCTCCGGTCAATGGCTTCAATATAACCAGAATCTTATATTAGTAGAGGTAATAAAACAAAGCAAAAAAAAAAAAAAATGAGATTGTATATATACTATTATACTAACCTCGACATAAGTACCAAATGATTCCATTGCTGCTCGCCTGTCCTTCACAAGTGCTTTAACTCTAATTCTTTTAATTATTAATGACAGTATAATCGTCTGCAGAAGTTTAACAAAACAAAAAGGTAATTTTGTCTCCATTCACTAGAATGCCGAGAAGCTGTTATTTTAATACTAATTAAAACACAGATACTTAACCATTTACCCTGAAAATGGGACTATTTCGGTATCTAAATTACATCGGCATTGGAAACCGGTTCTTTCTAATAAATAATAAAAAAACAAAGATCCACGACAAGACAAACCTGACCAATTTCGTTATCACCATCAGTTACCAAAACTGCATCACGAGCTTCATTTTCTTCTGAGTTCAGAAGAGACGCCAATATTTTAGTTAACAAGTGAAACAAAATAAGTCAAAAAGTTTATTCGGTAGCAAAAATAGATCACCTAAAGATTCGTTAGTTTCCTCCAAAATGGATTCATCTTCTGTATTGAGACCAGGTGCCCCATACCATTTTCTCAACTTCGGCCCTCCTACACCATTTAAAAAACTGAGTCGAATATATATGCTTGGTTATACTTATCAGCTAACATCAACCTAACATCAACAAATGGCACTGAATTTGGGGGATTTAGGCTGGATTACTCCTTACACTATTAAAGGAACTTGAATTGTTTATAACATGTTTACATTGCGTGCAGTCCGCCTAGCGTAACGAATCATGTTTAGCCCAAGTGCAAGCATTAGTCCATTGCATAAGAAAGAGCTACATTGCAGTATTGCATCCTTTTCTTCTTTATTAAACTTATGAGCTTATGTAAGATTATCATATTACTACTAAAACGGATACGAAATGCAAAGGTTAATAGTACCTTCGATATAGTCAAGAATGACATCGAAAAAACCCGGTTTACCCTTTTTGGCAAAGCATGTCCCGGTTCGGTTTCTTGTAGTGATGGAAGAAGGGGATGATGAATAGAGTTTGGGATTTGTTAAAAAGTGTTTGTGTATCAATGGTGATATTGAAGACGAAGGTAGAACACCTGCCATTGTGATGATTAAGGGGGTTGAGATGAGTGATGACTAGCTTGTTTCAACCATTCGTTTATTTTTTTCCGAGATATCCCGCGAGATTTGTTTAGTTGGATAAAATAAAATTAAGATTGTTTCTTATTTGAAGAAAAGAAAAGGAGTTACAAGGAAAAGCCAAAGAAAAATATGTTTTGTGTTTTCTCTTATTAAAAATACATGTTTTTTGTTTTGTAGTGAACCAAAAATGGTGCGGTCGCTCGTTGCGGCAAGGCATTATCAAAAGCATGTGTTCGTTGTAAATAATGTTTGCAAGTTTGTTTAGTATAAATGTTAGTGTCAATTATTTGATATTTAATAAACTTTTGTGTCCAACTTTAGTAAAAACTTGTGGTTAGTAAATAGGTTTAAGATCAAGATTTGGATTAAATCATCCTCAATGCATGTACATTTTCTAAGTTTAATAGAGTGACACCTAGGCATTGCGCTTTCTTGAACAAAAGTTTCACAATCGATAAGAGCAAGGGTATCATAGCGGGAGAGCCCGCCTAATCCCATGTGGCATGCCACTCGGCGCTGCCGAAAGCTTGCCAACACATCGCCAAACTACGCCGAAGCCATCTCCGCCGAGTACACGGCGCGAGGAAGGACGAAAAAAATTATACCGTTTGACATCAACGGTTACTTTTAAAAAAAAACTTTAAAAAAAATTATCCCCTCTTTAAAACACTATATATATCTCATTCGATTTCAATTTCAATACAAATTAACTTCTTATATCTCAACACCCAAACAAAAAAAATGTCTCAATTTCCAAATGACGGGTTTTATACTCTCTTCTCAATATGTCTAACCTGCAACACTCGTCTTCCTCAAACCCATCTACACCATCGTCATAAAACTCAATTTCTTCCTCGCAAATGTATCATCCATTTGGTACGCAATATAATATGCCTCAAATGACACCCGAACCAATTTATCATCAACAATAACAAATCTTTCAAAACCAACAACTCAACAACCAATTCCAAAATCTCCAATATCAAATATATGCGTCACCACATTTCTTTCAACCACAATAATCACAATCACAATCACAATTCTTTGAATCTCAACAATAACAACTAACACAACCACAATTCAAAGAGCCACAACCACCACCAAAAAAACCCGTGTGGAACGACGTAAAGAAAAACGCGTCGCGAAACCTTCAAAAAAATCCACCACACCCACGGTGGACTTGGATGCGAACGAGGAAGAACCGATATGGACGGTGCAACGTTGGACACACGAGGAAGAAAAGTTGCTATGTGATATTTGGGTCGAAGTTTCCGAGAACAACACGATCGGAAACGACCGAAGCGAGGAGTCATTTGGTGGCAGATTACGGACGATTCAACCAAGCTAGTCAACAAGGTTCTCGTACCAAAGATATTTATCACAGCGAAATAGGCTAAGGTAAATTGTGATTGTCAAAAGTTCAACGCTATTTATAAACATTTACACCGTAAAAGCGAGAAAAACAAGGTTGATCGTGTCAAAACTGCAAAGCTCAATTTTCAAGCTGCGTCAAATGGGAGAAAGTTTTTGCAAGATTACGCTTGGCGTGTCTTGAAAAAAACACCCCAAATGGGACGCGTCGGACTTGCTTGATTCGGCTGATCACACGGAACTATTCGGCCATGATGCGAGACTTCGTCTAACTATCAAACCTCGACTCGCAAAAAAAACCAGATCGGAGACGACGACGAGCACCTGTGGAAGTCAGTCGGAGTATTTATCTGTGGATTTTAGACGCAAAATTATAGTTGTCACACCCCTAGACGGGGCCTAGACGAAAATACGTGTCAGGGGGCGTGACGTCATAATATACATTACACAAGATACAAAGAACGACCTCTAAGGGTACGTTTGAAAATCCAACATCGTTTCATTAATTTAAAATAGTTAAAGTTTTACATAAGTTCTTAGATAATATGCGGAAGCGGATAAAAGGTTTCAAAGTTTGACAACGATGTTAACATAGATAATAATAATTCTTGAAAATCGGTCCAATGCAAGGCAACACCATAAAGCAAGCAAAGACATCCACAGCTAAGCACCTGAGAAAAACATGCTAAAACGTCAACATAAAGTTGGTGAATTCATAGGTTTGAATTTAGTATTAAAAGTTGGACCACAAGTTCACAGTACGCACGTGACAGTTATAACAGATACAACTTCACATAAAAGTATTTACTGTTGCGCTAAGCTCATAACACCGAAGCTCAATTAAAAGGAAGCATATTATATGCCAAACAAGAATTAATTGCCCTAAAGGTATCTGACCAAGATCACCTAGTGAAATCCGACATGGTATATATCCGTTTATCGGGAGCCCCGTGGGTAGTGAGCGCTACTCACCCGGATAGGGATAATTAGTCCCAATAGATCTATTTACAACATTCGCGCTTACTTAACCAGTCCGTCGGTTAAGCAACTGACGATTCATGATAGTTCGGGCATTAGTGGTATATTCGCTACTTAGGCAACATGTAATCAGGAAAAGGAAACGTAAAGTAACTGTGTCCATAGTTTAAAAACAAGCAATGTTTCTCACCCCAAAGTAGTAAAGTAAAGATAGTAAAACGTGGGGCTATGAACTCACCTTAGCAAGTTGAGTAAATGAATAATCACGCAAGTAAAAGATGATATAGAAATCTAGCCGAGACCTAGAATAATAACGCATCTTAGAAACACAAAAAGTATGCCAAGAATTGCACAATATGTTCATCACCAAAAGACATCCATGTGTCTTTGCTTTGGTTTGATTATCAAATCATGACGAAATAAAATCATATAGTTTTTCGTTAAGTTTCGGTGTTTAACCAAAAATTACTATTTTTAGTAAGTTTCTATGTTAGGAAAGTTTTTAGTTTTGGGATATTAATACCGTCCCCTATATTTTCTTAATCCATATTTCCTTAAGTGCACAAGAGAAATCTAAACGTTTAACTTCCATGTTCATCTTGCTAAAATTTACCAAACTTACTATTTTTAGTAACCTTAACGCTTTTTCTAAAATATGTTAACGATGTCTTTAAATGATACTAATCAATATATATGTGCTACTATATGTTTCGCTAGTGTTTTAAAAGCTCAAAATATCTTGAAAGTGTCCGAAAACCCATTTTACTATTCACATCAACAACTATTTATTTGGTTTTGCAGAAAAATATTTCAAGTTTCATTTGGCTATAACTTGACTGTTTTAAGTCCAATTTTAATGTGCGATATATGAAAAATTATCTATTTGAAACGAGCTCTCCACAAACTACTTTTACGCCTAATGAAAACATTCCTAAGTCGCTCAAAACCTCAAACCCATTTCGGATCAGCAACATCATTTTTCGCAAACGCTTCCAAAAATCACACCAAACTTCACAATAGTAACTAGTCTAGCCTAATCTCCATTCACAGCTAAACCACAACAAAACCACACCTAAAACTAACCTAATCCCTTCATTTCTATTGTTGCAACTCTCATTCAACTCTCATCTCACCAAGAACATATTATTTAACTAGTGAAACAAAGTAACATCATTATTTATAAAATCTTGTTTTATAATCTATCAAAAATTAAAACCCAACATATGGATGTATGGATCTTGAACATATATGAAAGAACATAAGTAAACCACAAGAAAAGATTCAAGACACTTACAAGAATGAAAAACAAGTAGAGAAATCACAAGATCTATACCCCAAAATACTAGATCTATAAAACCCAACAACAAATCTTGAAACCCTAACTTTAGATCTTGAGGAGAAACCTTTAAATCAAAGAACCAATACTTCAACCCACCTTAAATGTTCTTAGAAATAAACCTTGTATGCTTGGATTATGCAAGAAATCAAGGAAAATAAAAACCCTAAAGAGGGTGTGTTTGGCCGTGAGCTAGGGAGAGGGGAAGAGAGAAAGAAAAATTTTGATGAGGCTTGGAAAATAAGAAATGAGTTTCTCCTTGTTGATACCGAGGGGTTTTCAGAACGCAAAGCCGCTCTTATCCGAAAGAAGCAAGAATCAATAATAGCAAAATATAATTAAGAGTGACCAGGCAACATTATTTTTTTCGTTTCATATGTTTTTTATTTGTCGTGTGTTTTTTATTTTTTTCGTATGTTTTTTTGTTTCGTATTGTATTTTTATTTTAATGAATGAAATTTAGTTTATTTGAAAAAAATATGAAAGAAATTGTGGGTGGATATGTCCCAAATAGCATGTTGTGAGGTGTTGTAAGTGAGAGGGTGTTTTGGGGTGTGACTGTTGAAAGTGGAAATGATGAGGTGACACTGGGTGGGCCCAAATGGCATGTCATTACACCTTTTGCTCTAAACTTTGCAAAGTAAAATGACTTGCCACGTCGGTTGTACCATCTTAAATTATATTTTTTATTTTTTTATACATATCTATACTCTTATTAAGCATTTTGCCTTTTATTTTTAGAATGCTTGAATTTTCAACTTACAATCATTTATACATAGTGTACAAGCCATAGAAACATAATTAAAACTTGACAATTAAAACATAATTAATACTCCTATTATAACACTCCATTACATAAATATTTGAAAATGAAAATAATTAATACGTAATTAATTATTGATTAATACACCTCATTACTTAAAAATACAATCATATATTTACATTGTACAATAATTAAAAGCATATATGTACAAAAGCGTACATATGATGTCTCCCTAAAATGATGGTGCATATAGTTTTGAAAATCGGACCGAACCAACGGGTTCAACCGGGATCCGGAGTCACCATCGGTTCGGCTAGCCGATAAAAGTCGTCTGAAGACGAACCGGAGTGAACCCGTCGGAACCGATAAAAACGGGTGAACCGGGCGTCACCGGGATCAAATTCTTTTTATTTCTCTTGTTAATCGTCACAGGGTACCCGCCGCCGCAACACGCGGATACCCTGCTAGTAAAATAATGAAGCACAAACATGTGTATGAAGTGGAAAGTGGATGAAGTCGAAAGTGGATGGATGTGTTTTTCTTTATTTAACTATTTTAATGATGATTTTGGTCCCACATCAATAATTTATTATGCGTATGTCCAGAGAAGAACATCAATTTAAAGTGTGGTTGCGTGGCATTTTCACAATGCATTGCTCGTATGACAAGCCACCTACTTAGTCTATCATATGTATGCTATGTGCATTACAGATGACCTTAGGATTTGTATTTGAATTTAATGTAAGAAAAAGAAAATGTAAAAGTTGTTTGTTTTGTATTGGAGTTGAAAATAAAATAAAAAGTTTTATGTTATTTTAATAATATATCACTTAAGTGAAAAATAATATGCGGCTATTAAATGATTACAAAATTTTAAATTATTAAAAAGGCTCATATATTCTCATAACCAACCCATATGCTTATGTTTTTCAAATGGAGGATACTGAGGACAAAATATTGTTCGAAAATCCAGCAGACATATACCAAACGTCATTTTAGGGTACAAGTCTTATCCTTCTATCCTAAACCCAAAAACTAAATTGCCCCTTCCATATAACTAAAGAGTTTAGATTCCATATAACAACATTAATATCAAAAGCTACTTCACCTAGAAACCAAAGTCCACATACACCAATTACTAAATCGCTTCACTTCACTTTCACACTCGCATGCAGATTGAACACGATCCGGATGAACATCTTCACCTTCTTTGCATTGCTACCAAATTGAAAGTAAAAGAATAATATATATAATAAGGACTTACATTTCAAATCATAAAAGGTTATATATAAACACAACCTCATTTTTAGTATATTATTGTGATCACATACGTTTAACCCTTGTTAATTGTTTGCTTGATTACATAGTTGTTAAGTCGAGTCATTTCTTAGTGTATACAGTTTTGAGACGATTGAGAATGATGGAAGTTTTTATTTTATGAAGAAATGAAGAATAAAGTCAAAAATTACCCCCATGCGCGTTAATGTACTTCATGTTTATTGATCATTCTAATTCGAGTCATTAGTTAGTTTATTATTGAGTTATGTAAAAACTTAAGTGTAGGGATGTCAATATAGATCCCGAGTCATGTATATTATTTTTCATTTTCAGCAGATTTATGAGGGCACGAAAAAAGTGTATATAAAAAAAGAAAAAAAAGAAAAAAGAAACGAAAAAATATCGACAAAATAGAAAAATGAAAAAAAAACCAAAAAAAACAATATCGTTGAATATACGATACCATATTAAACGTTTATGTTTAAGTCAAGAAAAGAGTCATAAAACAAAAGAAAGAGTTTGTTTGTAGAGTTTTGTTAGAGTCTTGGCTTAGCAAACGCCTTATTCATGTTATTTTGTGAATGATTAACTTGCCATGTAATAAGATCCCCCATTTCCACTTATCGTGTTTTCCTACCCTTCACCTAACGTTACAACCCTTTTTATGAACCTCTTAGATAATTTTTCTACACCTAAGTTGTGGAGGTTTGATCTTTATCAAGCTTTTGGTATAATATATATGTTATGCATTGGTATGAGTGTTAATTTTTTCCCGTTTCCAATATTGTATTATATTATTTATACACCCGAGGTGAAAAAAAGAAGCCAAAACTTTTTGTGAGGTGCTAGTATATGATTTCCGTGCTTTTATTACAAGGTTGATCCGGTTGTGCCATAAATTATCTTTACTTAGTAAGTTAAATGCCCCTGACTTTTCTATTTATTAGGTAGAAAAACTTATTTTTTTGAGGACAAGCAAATCCCAAGTGTAGGGATATTTGATGAGGTGTTATTTTATACACCTTTTCGGAGTCATTTAACCCCAACATTATGCAAATATGCTCTATTATTGCACTAAATTGTTTCTTTTTGTGTAATTATCATTTGAGAAGCACTTGGATGGAATACACGTGACTTGGGCTCGATTAAAAAAGAAACAATACAAACACGCAACTTTTCAGCCTCGCGACCACCTCCCTGACGGCGTCACCAATTATGCCTAGAAAGTAAAGTTTTGGACAAGTTTTGTGATGCTTTAGTGTGCGGAGTCGGCGTCACAATCTCCCTCCAAGATGGCGTCACACGTGAATTGGTTACAATGTTCCCTACAAGAAAATTAAAGAAAAATGATAAGAATGAAGTCCAGTATTCCTTGAGAATATCTTTGACGATCTACTTGAATACTCCATCTTTATTTCTTCAGCTCGTAGACGAACATACTGCTGAAATCTTTAGCTCCCTCTCAAACAGACACCCCTGAGATTGATAAGAATTAATACACCATTCTTGAGGAAAGGATGATATCATCAACATTGTCTCACTTAGGAAGCGTTCCAGTCTTGTTTGAATTCAGCCCAAAGTATACATTTTAATCCTTTTTCTAAAGTCGAAACCGTAGCACCAAAATCAATTAAGACCCGGAAAAGCACTTTTCTCCCTCCAGGAAAGTGCAGATATCAATTGCTACACCAAAGTCAATTAAGTCTTGAGTGTACGCAATTTATCCCTCTATGTAGTCTAAACGGTAACATCAAAGTCAACTAAGTCCCGGATGTACCCATTTAAATTGTTTCACCAAAGTCAACTAAGTCCCGAGTGAAAGCAATTTATCCCGCTATGTAGTAGAAATTGTAACATCAAAATGGTAACATAAAAAATCAACTAAGTACCGGGATGTACACATTTCTCCCCTCCAGGATGATGACTAACAAAGGAATCATCATACACATGTGTACATCGTATCCCAACTGGAACTGCTTACTTATCATCATAACCCGTGATTGCATAAGCAATACTTTGTGAGAAGATGTCGGTACTCTCTTTACAAATCTCTCTTGATCAACCCGATCTAAATCCCCTTATCTATTCTGTAGGCTATTACTGATGACCACTGATGGAGACAACCTAATGAAACGAACCTGAGAATGAAGCAACAATCCCTGACTTGTAACTTAATGTAACTCCTTAAAGTGATAGCTATAACCCGTGAGTACTACAATGTAACTCCTTAAAGTGATAGCTATAACCCGTGAGTACTACAATGTAACTCCTTACATCAGGTATAACTAGATAAATCAAGTCTTCGTCACAAACCGTATATGCCCGAACAAGTCACCTTCGTTGATGGAAAAACAAAGACGAAATGAGTACACTCCCTGTGAAATGATACTTCAATCCCAAATAAGTAACCTCGGACAAGAACCTCGTAGTCATAAAAATTCAGTAATAGCCATTATCAATGAAAGTGAATTTTGATAAGGATTGTTTTAGTGTAATGTATTGTGTTTGTTGTGTTGTTGTTCATGATTTTGATGTTGTTATGACTGTTAACGGATATCGGCTAAAAATAATTCATAAGAACGGCCGTCCAAGTAATAAAAACCTGGTCTTGTACATTAAATTGTTTTCGGGGGGTTCAATCATACCTAGGGCTCATGTGAATTCCGAACATTAAATAGATAAACCATTAGCATTTTCGGGGTCAACATAAGTCAGCCCACAATGCAAACCGTAACCACAGTCCAGCCAATGTGACCCAACCAAAATTCATCACAAACTATTTGTACTAGGCCCAATCCCCTTTTTGAATAAACCCGGTCGGCCCAACATCAATAAAACATAGCCCAACTCCAAATTAGTAACAATTACAACCGATTCCATACCACTCAGTCTTGGCCCAAACAATTTTATACAACCCGGCCTGCCAATGGACCTTACCCGATCCATATGAAAAATTAGGGATATAAATCTGTTAACTCCCTAATCTCACTCCACAAATAACAACCTAACCCTAAAATAACAATACGCCACCATCCTTATTACTCCACATCAAATGCAGATAAAAACAAAAAAATCAAATCCCATCAAAACTAAATCATCAACAATGGAAGTCTTCAAGCATATTAACCCATAGAAAACACAGCCACAATGGCGCCTCTTTCTCTTTTGTTTCTCAACTTCGAATGATAAACCACAAACCCTTTTAATTACATCGAATGCACAAAGAACACGAGAAGGAAAACTTCAAGATCTTACAATAGGTCTCAGGTAGGTATAATTTCGTTTGAGTGAGTCAATCGAAACAAAGAATTGACTATAGCATATTTTTTATAAGTCATCTTTGATCTCGAAAATTGAAAGGGGTTTTATAACTCTACATAGATCGATGATGATTGATGTTCAATTAAAAAAATCTTAAAGATTTGAGAAAAAATTGAACAATCTGAGATCTAGTTTGATTTCGTTTCAGTTGAGGTTGTTGTCGAAGATATTGGAGGATGGGATAGGATTTGTGAAATTGGATTCGTTATTGGTTTGAGGCTGTGACGATGGGTGGTATGATTAGATTTGGATTTGATTGTTGATGGGTTATGTTATGACGATAGGATCTAGTTGATTTTGTTAGATTTGTGAGATGATGCCAGTTAAAGTTGTTGTAGTTGATTGTTGGCTGATTGTTTTTGAGGCAGTGGTTGTTTGTATAAGTCAAGTCGAGTCTGTCTTCTTCTCCTTCATTTCTGTTGACCAAGACTCACTTGAGTTGACCCGGGTCAACTCGGTAAATACCGAGTTGACTCGGTCTGGGTTAGGGTTTTAACTCGCCTTGACCTATGAGGGTGTTGTTAACTCGCCTCCCAAAGAGGTGTTAATTCGCCTCCTTGTACTTGTTTCCTTAACTTTTAGCAAAAAACAAAAAAAACTGTCATAGACAGCTAAAAAATTGGATCTGAGACCCTTTTCTTGTTTCAAACTGTGTACAAGCATGAACAACCAAGAATTAGCTCGAAAATACGCTGTTAACCCAGAAAAGCAGTTTAACCAGGCAAACAGACCCACGAAATAAGCCAAGAACAGTAACCTTGAAATAAGCTTGAACAGACCAACCCAATAAGCTTATAAAAGCTGTAATAAGCTGTGACAGAAATCACTAAGCTGTTGATAATTTTAGGGAAAAATAAAGAGACCCAAAAAAACTTATCAAAAAGACTCGAAATAAGCTGTAAAAATGAAATAACCAGATCTCACTTTTTGTGAGTTTTGGAAAATAAAGTGACAAAAAAAACTCAACAAAGGATTGGAGATATTCAGATACAACACAGATTCTCATCACAACACAAAACGAACAAACATGTGGCTTTTTTCAAAAAATAAGCTCACGACAATAAGCTATAATAAGCTGTTACAGCCACGAACACAACACACAATATAAAACACAACCTGATGCTCGTGATACCACTTGTTGCACTAGTGATTCACCTATTCGAGGGGTCTTGGTTGATCAAAATAAACAAGATGGAACATTGTTAGTTTCTAGTGAGAGAAAGTAGAGAGAGGGGTGAACATCCATACCCTCCATGGAGAAAATTAGATTGAAAGAAAAGAGAAAAAATACAAGTGAACATCCATACCCTCCATGGAGAGTCATGGGGGTATTTATAGCCTTTTACAAAGCTAACTATCCTACTGATACATAATTAGTCCTTGTGTTTAGCAGTTGGTCTATAGCTAGTCCAATTCACGTGTAAGACGCCAGCTTCACTAAATAGTAAGGCTAACACTTAACATGGTGGAATACCATTGTTCAAACTCGAGGACGGGCATCTGCTATAGCCCAACCTTGGGAAGATTTTAAAAAGTTGTTGATGGAAGAATATTGTCCTGATGATGAAGTTCAGAAGTTGGAATCAGAATTTAACCACAAGATGGTTGGGTCAGATATTGATGGGTATACGGCTAGATTTCATGAGTTAGCAAGGTTGGTGCCACACATGTTAACCCTGAGAGCCAACCGTGACAAACGCTACAATTCTGGTTTAGCTCCTGAGATCAAGGCATATGTCACTTCATCCAAACCTGCTATAATACAGGGTGCTGTGAGTATGGCCAACCGTTTGACCACCGATGGTATCAAGGATGGAATTTTTAAGAAAAAGGAAAATGCTAGAGACAAAAAGAGGTCTAATGATCAGAAAAGGAACCGAGGAAGGGATGATAGGAACAAGAGACAAAGAACTAGAAGGAAATTTGCTCTGACTGCTCTGGAGCAAGGACAAGTACAACGTCAGTATGCTGGTTGATTCGTCAATAATATATATATATATATATATATATATATATATATATATATATATATAATATAAGCAAACACTCAACCAATTACCTTTGCACAAGGAATGGTTAAAAGTTCACCAAAATAAAATATATATGTAGCCGGAAGTATGATTCCCGGGTCGTTTTGTCCCAACGAGGCTTAAATGGAAAATCGAATGACGGATTGATGATTGATGTTTGAATATGACAAGGTAATGATTAGGTTTTATTTCTACAATTAACATATGCCAAAACGATTAAATAAAACCTAAAAACGAAAGCTAAATAACTTGAATCCTAAAACGGGCACGAAAAACGAGGGCTAAAAACCTAAATTTTGCAAATTAAACCCTAAAACAAATTTAAAAGCTAAAATAGATTCTAAATGACAAATAACGAAGTTTAAAAAAAACTAGACTAAAAACGGAGGTCGTTTGACCCAAAAACGAGTCAAGACAAGAACGGGGACAAATCCCGTTCTTTAGAAAATGAATTTTTGAAAAAATGAACCTACGAAACTTTTAACATTTTTCCTACAAAATATATGAAAAAAGAAATTAAAAAAAAGTTTATATTTTTTTTGATTAATATTTTTATTTTTTTAAGAAATTTTTTAAATTTAAATGATTAAAAACTATACTAAATAATCCTAGAGCAAAAAAAATTAACCTAAAATTTTTTATAAAATTACACTAAGTGGAGAAAAAGTTCAAAAATTTAACAAAATGTAAAAAGACCCCAAATTTATCTAATCGTTAAAAGCTTAATTACAACTAATTAAAACTAAACCTACACACATAATTAAACTAAACTAACAATGGCGACTAACGACAAGGACTAATTGTGACAAAAGACAAAAATAGTTTTTTTTACTACCCTGAACCCAATCCCGATTTTAGTCCAAGTCCCTCAAAAGTGCTGATTTAAAAAGTCGTTTTTATC
This sequence comes from Tanacetum coccineum, assembly GCA_026074375.1. Lineage (NCBI taxonomy): Eukaryota > Viridiplantae > Streptophyta > Magnoliopsida > Asterales > Asteraceae > Tanacetum > Tanacetum coccineum. The sequence goes on from BQNB010012470.1 coordinate 47,604, forward strand.
AAAACGCAAAACACTAAAGTTGTTCGTAACATGTTTTTAAGCAACTTAATAAACACCATTGCGAAAATAAACATTTTATAAGGCTCCAAAAAGCCAATTTAGCTGCTGATTCAAAAGTTTCTTTAAATTTTTGGTTTTTGGGTATTTTTGGACACTACAAACTCAACTACGCTCAAATTACAAAAAGGAGAGATGTTTTGGAAAGACTTATATGTTACTTAATCTGATTTCCAAAAAGCTTCAACCAACACAACTTAACTTAACTCAATTTGCATCAAAAAGTGGTAAACTCCAAAATTTTCCTAAATAAGCCAAAATAAAAATAAGCTAAAATCACCAATAAGCCAAACTGAAAAGTGGGCTTTTGGAAATAAGCTCACTAATGAGTCCTTATTAAGCCCACCTATTCACTCTTTTAAATAAGCCACTGAAATAAGCACAATAAGCACAAATGCTACACCTACTATTTTTTAGATTTAATGAAAATAAGCACTTTCTAGACCTAAAATAAGCTATGAAATACTAGCTCCACAAAAAATATTAAACGAAAATGGCTTAATCTATTCTAAAAGCTAAGCAAATCTTAAATAAGCTGAAGTAATAAGCTAATAAGCCAAAGTAAAAAAAAAAAAAAAAAAAAAAAAAAGCATTTAAATGGAACAACAGTACCAACAATATTAACCACCGATACCTAACTTGAGTTAGTTACCATAGATAGCTTGATTTAGTACTAAAGCTTGTTCAAAAAAAACTCATAAAGTTTTCCTAAAAGTCATTTCAATTTCAAGCGAATTTGATCCATATTTGTTAAAAACAGATTGAGTCAAATGACAACATAAGGTACTTACGAACAGATTTCAATTAGAGTGATAAAGCACTTAAATAAGCTGAAATTAATCTAACAGTAACTACTACACATGCTACTTGTACTGAACTAAGAAGTTGCACAAATCATTTTTGAACTGAAAAATCTAAGCAGGAAAAGTACAAAACAACATAATAAAGCATAAAAAAGCAAAATAAATAACAAATAACTCTATAGCAAGTCTACATAAGTAAGAAAATCGATAAAAGAGATGACTAACAACACCCTTGCAATAAACAGGGCTGCTTAAGCCTTTTACAAGTTGATCTACAAGCACTAGCTTGTCAAAGACAAGCTAGTATATGTCCATAACACATCCTTTGTTTGCTTACACCAAAAAAGTAACTGTGGAATTTTTTGGGTGAATAATTTTTGATTTGTTCTTAACTACTTAAACCTTTTTAAGTTACTTTAGTGAAAACAGCTTTTATCAATAAGCATATAGAAAAGCTTTTTTTAAAACACAATTAAGCACTGTGTTAAATAACTTGAGAACTAGGAATTCAACAATTTGTATTTTAAACATAAAAAAAATCATTGCCTTCATTTAATTCTTAAAACAATACAAAGCTGAAAGAAGCATGTTGCAATAAGCTTTTAAAAGACTAAAATGACTTAATTTAAATTACAATTAAACTACAAATAAGCTAGAATGCCTTTTTGGCTTACAAAAGGGTCCTATTTATACTAGTTTCTTCATCCTTGGTTTCAGTTTGTAGTTCTGTTGATGAAGACCAAAACCATAATGTGTTTTGATGTGTGAGAGCATTCTTAGACGAATCCCAGCCTTCAATTTCTTTTGTGCTTCTTTTGAGTCAATCACAGCCATCGAAATTACTTGGAAATGGTGAGGGATTGCCAACATGGCAATTATAAGTATGGGGGGGAATAGTGGAGTGGTTGAAATGATTCATCCAGGGTGTTGATGGTTTTGCAGGGTTAAAATTATGGGCAGACATCCCATTAGTTGTATCCTGGGTTTTGTTGGGCGAGAAAAATGATGTTTGGGTAAGTTGGTCAGCTCTGGCCCTCACGATATTCTTCAACCCCCCCCAAAAAAAGGTTTTTTTTTTTGTAATTTCAGCCCTTGTCTTGTTATTCTAGTAATACAACTTGAGGTTTGGCAATTTTAGTCCCTCAAGTTGTATTTTCTTCACTTGGTTGACTTTTGACTTTGTCGGGGTTGATTTTCTGACTTTGACTGACTTTGGCTTCGGTTTGACTTTGTCTTTTCCATTCCGTGCTCGGCTTTGTTTGTTTTTGGCTTTCTTTTTGTCCTGTTCTTGAATATCCGTTTCCTGCACAATACAAATGCAAAACATACAAATACGATGTATTTTGGTACGTTTTTAGTCATTTAAGTCCGTTTTTAATGGAAAATGGTATGTGTAATTAAGCACATACCAAAATCCCCCATACTAAGGTATTGCCGTGTCCTCACGCAATGTTATGAAGTAAACACTTAGAAAACTAAGAATCTCGGCCCCCCTTGACTAATTACCTCGAAAAGTAGCTAAGTGTTCGTCAAGGGGAACTAAAGAATCAATAGCTTCGACAAGTCCTGTTTTCACCATTTTTTATCTATACACTAACTATCCCTAATATTTTTGGATTTTCCTCTTTCTTTTCTTAACTAACATGCTTGACTTCCTTTATTTTATCAACACTGGGATCATAGAATGAGAAGCGCCCATAGAATAATCTATGGATGTCCGAATGGATAAATTCATCGTCCCCGATTTTTCACTAGCCCCATACTAAGCGTAAAAACGAAATCACCGATAAGTACAAGTAAAGATGCTAACACTACTTATAACTATGACTTGTCAACTTTTGCTCCCGACAATTATTCAATTAAAGTGATTGTGCTTAATTTTAAGTTAAATTTAGATCGACAATTTTAGAAAGTAGTAGAGTTTACGTGCATAACGATATTTCTGAAGAATCAGGGAAAAAGACAGATCACACCACCAACCAACATATCTCATAGATCCCAGCCGAGTTCGACTTAGGTTATCAGTTGGAACCCAACAGGAGAATGGTTTCGCAAGTAATTAGCTGATACTCCACCCTATTAGGCCGAATTTCTTAGATTTACCGCTAAAGGAATACAACTCAAAGCACGCAAATTTCAAAGATTAATGATCTCATCGGTAAGACTATTCCATGTAGCGACCTTTTTTATTGGAACGTCCCAGCCTCGTCGGCTAAGTGCCCAGGTTTTTGACACCCCACGAAGAATACTTAATCGAAATAATCTACCGACGGAAACCAACAACTTTTGAAGTCTTAAAGCAAGTTATTCTTCGTTCAAAATTATACTTGAGTTTAGAAAAAAAAATCTTAACCATTAAATTTTCATTTGTCGCTATATACTATACTACCGTCATCATTTACATGACTACAACATCTGTCACGCCTCCGACAAGATATAGTGACTTAGTCTGACGACGGTTTCTTATTGATGACACTTACGAATGCACTTTGGCATTTATTATCTCACTATGGGCCTTGTTTTGAAGATTGCAACATCGGTTGTGAACCGGCAAGATGCAGTAAACCTTTATCAGCCCACAGTTTATATTATTTATTTATTTTTTTTATTTTTTTATTTTTTTTTATTTTTTTATTTTTTTTTATTTTATTTTTTTATTTTTTTTTTTGTTATTTTTATTTTTCAACATATTTTCCGTAATAGAGAAAATTTCATTTTAGAAACTCAAGTATAAAGCTGAACTAAGATGAACATTTTCGTTTCCGAAAGAGCTTCTTTTTAGAAAATGTCGGTTTAAAGTTAAAGCAAAATTAAGCACGTTTATTAGTCAGGTTAAGAGCTTCTGGGAGAAAAAGTGACAAGTTACACTTATAAGCTTTTAAGATTTCCAAATAATCCTTGTTTAGCATCCTACTTGTAAATAACACTATCATTTTTCGTTCTTCGCAAATTTAAAATCCCTAATAAAAGGATCCGCGAATGCTTAGCCTAATAAACTTTCGTTTATTAAATGGTTAAGGGACAAAGCTAGGGCTCAACACGCCCGATCGAGTCAAAATTTATTCTCATTCTACCCATTAGGAAAGTCAAAACTGTGACAAAACACTTATTTTATTTTTGAAATTTTTTCATTTTTTTTTGAAATTTTGGTAGTAAAAACGGGATTACGTGATAACAACGACTGCATGCAAAAATCAAATCGAAGATCCCCCCATACTAGAACTAAACATCGTCCTTGATGTTTTAAAAGGGGTACCTACATAAATCTAAGGCCGTTTATGAAGTGTGCCAAAAGATAAAACGTTAGTCGATTAGATTTGGATACTGGATTCCCAAAATGAAGTTGAGGATGTGAAACTCTTGTAGATACTGCGAGCACGAGAGTTTTCATAATCCGTGATAAGGTTTAAGGTCGCTATGCTTGACCCGTCCCCCGAATTTATTGGCCCATGGGGAACGTCTGGAGGTCCGGGACAAAAAACACGGGTAATGGAAGATGTAAACCTTCTCACACAAAAACACTTATTCATTACTACTACTGATAAGCATGGGGTGCCTCCCACGAAGCGCTTGTTTAAGGTCGCTATGCTTGACCCGTCCCCGAATTTATTGGTCCATGGGGAACGTCTGGAGATCTGGGACTACCTCGGTTGGTACGTCCCCTCCAAAGTAGTGTTTCAAACGATGACCATTCACTTTGAAGTTTGGCCCGGAGTTTTGGGATAACTCGATGGTGCCATATGGAAAAACTTGGGTTACAGTGAATGGTCCACTCCAGCGGGTCTTAAGCTTGCCCGAGAAAATCTTCAATCTAGAGTTAAAGAGGAGGACTCGATCACCAACGTTGAAAACGCGGTTTTTGATCTTGGCATCGTGGATCCTCTTGGTTTTCTCTTTATAGATCAAAGAGTTTTCGTAGGCATGATCACGAAGTTCATTAAGTTCGTTGAGCCGAACTTTTATGTGATCACCCGCCTGTTTTGTGATATCAAAGTTTGTATGCTTAAGGGCCCAGTAAGCTTTGTGCTCCAACTCAATCGGTAGATGACATGCCTTTCCATATACAAGCTTGTACGGAGTGCACCCGATGGGTGTTTTGTAAGCTGTACGGAAGGCCCAGAGAGCGTCATCCAGTTTGTCCGACCAAGAGGCACGGTTTTCGCCTACGGTCCTTTCAAGAATTCTTTTTAAGCCACGATTCGATACCTCAACTTGCCCACTTGTTTGTGGATGATACGCGGTGGAGAGACGATGAGTGACTCCATATTTAAGCATGACTTTTGAAAACTGGTCATTGCAAAAATGGGTTCCGCGATCACTTATGATTGCACGAGGGGCACCAAATCTGGAGAAGAGAGTTTTAAGAAATTTGCAAACAACTCGGGCATCATTGGTGGGGAGCGCTTTTGCTTCAACCCATTTTGATAAGTAATCGACTGCCACGAGTATATATTTGTTCCCTCTTGAAGACGGGAACGGCCCCATAAAATCAATGCCCCAAATGTCAAAGATTTCGCAAACTTGGATAGAGTTTTGTGGCATCTCATCACGTTGCGAAATTTTGCCTTGACGTTGACAAATGTCACATCGGGTGACAAAGTCGTGGGCATCCTTGTAGATCGTGGGCCAATAAAATCCTGAATCGAAGATCTTTTTAGCGGTGTAATTGGCACCATAATGTCCCCCAGTGGGTCCAATGTGGCAAGCTTTAAGTATGTCAAAAGCTTCTTGCCCCGAAACACAACGCCTAATTACTTGGTCAGCACAGATCTTGAATAGAAAGGGGTCGTCCCAGAAGTAATGTTTAACATCTTTGAAGAATTTATTCTTCTGTTGGGACGACATTCCCTTGACAATAAACTTTCCCGCATGGTAGTTTGCAAAATCTGCAAACCATGGGGTACTATCATCTTTAAGAGCAATAGATCCAAGGGTTTCGAGAGGAAATGCTTCATTTATTTCCTTGTTCTCGAACTTATCTTGGTGAGGATTTTCCAGTCTTGAAAGATGATCTGCGGCGAGATTCTCAGCTCCTTTTTTGTCTCGAATTTCAATATCAAATTCTTGGAGCAATAGGATCCACCGCATGAGTCTTGCCTTAGCATCCTTCTTGGCAAAGAGATACTTGATGGCAGAATGGTCAGTATACACTATGCTTTTGGACATAACAAGATATGAACGGAATTTCTCAAAGGCATACACTACGGCAAGTAATTCCTTTTCGGTCGTAGTGTAATGAGTTTGAGCCTCGTTCATAGTCTTGCTAGCATAGTGTATAGGTTGAAAATGCTTGTTTTTTCTTTGCCCGAGGACTGCCCCAATTGCGAAGTCGCTAGCATCGCACATCAGTTCAAAGGGCAAGTCCCAGTCGGGAGCAATTAAGATCGGAGCCTCAGTCAATTTTCTTTTGAGTGTATTAAAGGAATCGATACACTCTTCAGAGAAGAAAAATGGAGTCTCTTTTTCAAGCAAATGAGTCATAGGACGGGCAATTTTTGAGAAGTCCTGAATGAATCGTCGGTAAAAACCGGCGTGCCCAAGGAAACTACGGACACCTTTCACAGTAGTCGGATGAGGGAGCTTGGCTATAACTTCAACTTTAGCACGATCAACCTCAATTCCCGACTTAGAAATTTGTGGTCCGAGAACAATGCTTCCTTCACATAAAATGGCTCATCTCCCAGTTTTAAAGAGAAGACAAATTGATGTCTTCCACACCGTTCAACACATTTTCCAAATAGGATAGGCAACGTAGAGAAAGAGTCCCCGAAGACCGAAAAGTCATCCATAAATACTTCCATCATTTTTTTCAACATGTCGTGGAAGATTGCCATCATACATCGTTGGGTCATTACGTGCCGGGTGCGTTGGCGATAGCCCAAAGGCATGCGACGATAGGCGAAAGTTCCGTATGGGCAAGTAAAGGTTGTCTTTTCTTGATCTTTTGGGTCAATTGGGATCTGAAAATAACCGAGAAGCCATTTCGAGGAAACACAGTAGTCTATTGGTATTCCTGCTAGTCTTACAAGCATTTGCTCCATGAAGGCATGGAAGTGGTCCTTATCGGTGGCTTCATAAGCTATCTTAATCAATAATACTCGCCATCCCGGTGACCAATCGAGTAGGAATTAGTTCATTCCATCATTTGTGATGATGTTATGCCTCCTTTCTAGGTACACAGTGTACCGGCTTACCCAAGGGCTGCCAGAGAGGGGTAAAATCAATCCAGCGTCCAAGGAGTTTTTCTTCCAATCTCTCCTCTTGAATAACGCGTGGATTTTTGGTTTTACCTTCTCTTAACTTTGCACAGATGGTTCTAGTCCTACTTCATAGAAGTTTTGTGAGTACAAAATTCTGGGTTAACACCCTTTATATCAGAAAGTTTCCAAGCGATGGCTCGCTTGTGGGACTTGAGAACCTTGAGAAGAGCTGCCTTTTCCTCATCTTTTAAGTCTTTAGCAATTATGACAGGCAACTTGTCGTCACCTTCTAAAAATGCGTATTCAAGATGGGGTGGCAGTTCCTTGAGTTCAACCTCGGGAGGTTCATCAACGGAAGATTCAACGGTTTTAGCTTCACAGAGTTTGAGTTCTTTCCTAACTCCAGGCATATATTGTTCTTGATTTGGGAGGGGGGGTGGTTCACTGTTCAAAATTGCTTCTAGAAGCAGGATGTCCCCCTCAGGATCCTGATAAGTTGGATCAACTTCAGATGAAGTTGGATCATCTTCTAGAGCAAGAAACGAATCTGCTTCTTCAAATAAAAGAAAATCACTGTCCCCGAAAGGAGTGAGAGTTGGAGAAGCAGTAGAAACAATAGGCTCAGAATATGGAGTGGGATTGCCACTCGCGATCACGTTTGAAAATCCTAGGACCTCTTGAGAATACTCATCACAAGCCATATCGATGACGTCGATTTTGTTGACCGTCATATGGTTGTAATCAGCTGTGTATTTTGAAGTTTGGTCCAAGTTGAATGTGATGGCTTCTTTGCCAACACGAAGGGTAATCTCGCCTTCATAAACATCTATCAAAGCATGACTTGTTTTCAAGAAACATCGCCCGAGAATTAAGGGGACTCGGGGGTCTGGTTCAAAATCAACAACTACGAAGTCAGCTGGAAATTGAAATTTTCCCACATTTATAAAGACATCTTCAGCAATACCAATCGGTTCAGTGATTGAACGATCGGCCAGCTCTAGCGTCATGCAAGTTGGGGTCAATTCAGAAAGAGATAGACTTTTCCATACAGAATAAGGCATGAGATTAATGCTCGCACCAAGATCGGCCAATGCGTTGCATGTAGTAATCCCCGTAAATTCACATGGAATCAGAAATCGGCCAGGGTCTCCAAGTTTCTTTGGTAACTTGTTGAGGATGACCGCTGAACAGTTCTCATTCAAAGGAGTCCTTGCCAATTCGCTCAATTTTTCCTTGTTTCCAATCAAGGTTTTTAAAGTCGAAGCAAATTTAGGCATGAGCATCAAGGCATCGGTAAAGCTAATCTCGAAACTTAAATCCCTAAAGATTTCATAGAATTTCTCGATTTGGTCGTTAGCTTTTTCCTTTCGCCTTTCATCATTTCTTCGTGATGGAAATGGAATTGATGCTTTAGGAACTGGAGTAATAACAGGAGCAACATTGGGCTCAGGATTTGGATTACGAGTCTGAATTTGAACAACAGGAGGTTGGACGTCTTCGGTGCTTCCGTTATTAGCAGGAGGCATCGTGTGGGGGTGGGGGGTGGGGGGGTGGGGGGGGGGGGGGGGGGGCGGCGGGGGGGGGGGGGGGGGGTGGGGGGGGGGGGGGGGGGGGGGGGGGGGGGGGGGGGGGGGGGGGGGGGGGGGGGGGGGGGGGGGGGGGGGGGGGGGGGGGGGGGGGGGGGGGGGGGGGGGTGGGGGGGGTGGGGGGGGGGGGGGAGGGGGGGGGGGTGGGGGGGGGGGGGGGGGGGTTTGGGGGGGGTGGGGCGGGGGGGGGGGGGGGGGGGGGGGGGGGGGGGGGGGGGGGAGTGTGGCGCGGGGGTGGGGGGGGGGGATTCCAAGTTTCTTTGGTAATTGTTAAAGGTCGACCGAAGAACAGTTCTCATTTCAAAGGAGTTCTTGCCAATTCGCTTAATTTTTCCTTGTTTCAATTAAGGTTTTTTTAAAGTTGAAGCAAATTTTTGGCATGTAAGTGCTTCAAGGCAACGGTAAAGCTAATCTCGTAAACTTAAATCTCTTAAAGATTTTCATAAAATTTCTCGATTTGAAGTTAGCTTTTTCCTGCGCCCTTTCATCATTTCTTCGTGTGAAATGGAATTGATGCTTTAGAACGGGAGTAACAAAGGAGTAACATTGGACTGGGATTTGGATTACGAGTCTGAATTTGAACAACAGGAGGTTGGACGTCTTCGGGTGCTTCCGTATTAGCAGGAGGCATCGTTGTCCTTTGTCACCTCGACCATCTGATTAACAGCTTTGGTCTTGGATGGTAACACCACTTCGGGTAGTGATAACCTTTAAATTTCCTTAGGGTTGGTAACAGTGGTTGCCAGGAAGAGTTCCAGATAAACCGGAAGTGGAAAAGCAGTATTAGCAAGTAACAATTTTTGAAAGCATGTCATGTCAAATTTGCCATTTGGGATTGAGGTTTTGACCTTGGTTTTGCATGTTTCTCAACACCTGCATCATTTGCTTGTGACATATCTTTTCAAAAATCTGTTTTTGACTACACCGTGTGTCTGAGGGAGCAGGTCCTTGATTGAGGCTACTGGTTGATTAACTACTGGTTGATGAACGGAAGGTCGCTTAAATCTGGAACCTGGTTGAAAACTGTTTCTCTGTTTTGAATTGAAGTTTTTCTAGATTGTAAATGTTTTGATTATTGCATGGGGATTCTGAACTGCGAGGAATACCAGCGAGGTCGAAATTTGATTTGATACCATCGGAGGTCGATTAACCAAGAATTAGCTTGATTGAATTGGCCCGCAGGGCCGTGGGCACATATCTTGGATATTGTCATGGTACATGTTGCTATTGGTGGTGGACAGTTTTGAATAAGAATGACCTCCCCCACAAGTACACAAACTTTGTTCCAACGCTTTACTTGGGGGCGGAAGTGGGGTTGTTTGTTCTTTCTAGCTTGAATCTAGTGCCCGAACCATGTCTTTGAGTTCAGCAACATCAGATGAGACTGCGTGGGTGGAAGAGTCTTGTATCATTTTAGCATACAACAGCTTTGTTTCTTGATTGACGTACCTAGACTGCTCACGATAATTTTTAACATTTCGAGGACTTTTTTGGTCTAGAAGTTACCACAGCAGCTGAGTTCAATGAATCTGGATCATTTGAATTTAGGGCATATAGAATGTATCGAGTTGATGCAATTCTGAAAACCCGTGATGAGGGCTCCCCTTAAATGATCATTGAAACGATCCCAAGATAATAAAACGTCTCATCAAATTTGCTTTGATGAAATTCTCGTGATTTCCAATTCTGAGATTTCTGTGTTTTAGAGGGCGGGGAAGAAGAATATTTTAATAAATTTCCGAAAAAAACCCAAAAATGATCATCCCATGTTTCAATTCGGACCGAGGGGGGGGTGTATTTTTCTAGCCAAATCGGGCCTGCCCCTCTCGAGCAGAAAAGGGAAAAGCATAAGCTAAACCACGTATTTGGTACGTTCGGCATCTTATCGTAGAAGTGTTTTGTTGAAATAACGGATGTGAGCCTGTGGAAGTCTTTCTTTATCGTGTCCAAAAAATTGCTTGTTTTGAACAAGATTTTAGAAGACCATGATTGATCTCAAAGTTATTCGCGGTGATTTCTTTTTTTTTCAGGCATAACTATCGCATCCTCGTAACCCTCGGTGGTGATGTGCTTCGAGCAATTGCGCCATAGTTACGATTATCAACATCGCAACTATGAAGGATTATCAGGTTTCTCAAGGTTAGAGGATTAAAGATAGTTTGTCGGACTTGTGTTTGTCGACGTCTACGGGCTTGAGAACGAGTGCGCATGCACAAAATAGGAGTACAAAAGGAAAATTTACACTAATCTTTTTTTTGGTTATTTTCAAGATTGTTTTTCACATTTTATTTACCGGACAATGAGATAGGACAACTTAAACCAAATAATCAACTTACTTCACGGTAGCTCTCAAAAAGATAAACTAAGGTGAGCGGAGGAGTAGGAATAGCGCAAGCTTATTTTCTCCTTTCGAGTCGTAGTTCTTAGAACAACCCTCCTTATACCCACTTTATTGTTTGTTTTTTGTTCAACTTTCCGAGGTGAGCCGTACGTGTAAGAGACACAAAAAGGCAAGTTTTTAAATCTTTAGTTTCGAGTGGGGAACAGCAAAAGTTACCGGACCTTATTATGGAGAATTACACCAGTTGGGAATATTCTTTGTGGTGTTCTTTTACCACTGTGATTTTATTTCTTTTGTTTTTTTTTTTTATTATTGGAAATGTTTTTTTTTTTTTTTTATTCTGATAATTATACTAAAAAGGAAATGATAAATATTTTTGTTATATTATATATATTATATATATATTTTTTTTTATAATTAAAAGAAATATTCACAATTCAAAAAACAGCATGGTCAAACGTTAAAGACAAACGGTTTGCAGGAGCCTCCCGGCCGCAGGCGCCAAAATTGATCGGCTAGACATACCTTAAAATATCTATAATATAATAAAATATCAAATATATAGTAAGAATAGTCTAAAAGCAGAGTCAATGATACCGAAGAAAGAGTAGTATGAGCTTTCCCGGGTCGTATTCCCAAGGGCTTGGATGGTTTCGATTACGAATGAATTGATGATTTGAATTGAGAAAACACATGCTTTTGTTTGTTAACTAGATAGACTCAAAAGTAATTAAAGAAATTCAAAATTATTCTACAGGAAACAAGCAGTGGACAAAGGGAATCTTAAATATACTAGGGGAACAATATTATTATACGGATATAATCCTAAACTACGGGTGGCATAAAATAATGGCAATGAAAAATCCTAAAGAATCTATTTAGGGTGAACGTATTTTGGCTTAAAAATTACTTAACTAAACTATTAACACCTAATAAAACTATATTAAACCCATGCAATTATATAGACTACCGGGAATTAAAATTACAGCTAAAACTAATATTTATAAAAATAAAGTCCTAAAATTAATTTTAAAATTTAAATAAATCAAATATTTACCTTAAGAAAATGTAAAAAATTTTCAAATATCGGAGTTCAAAAACGAACCAAAACGGTAAGAAACGAAAAATCCGGGCTCGTAAACGGGCCCGGAACTGACTTTTAAGCAAAACTTACCGTACCTAGTTTTCTATATTTTTTATAATAAACTAATCTGAGTAAGAAATTTTTAATGAAAAAGAAAATATTTTTTTGTTAATTTTGTATTTTTTATGAATTATTAAATATTTAAATACTTATTAAAAACATAAGAAAATAGAAAAAGATTAAAAAATTAAAAGTCTCAAAACAATTCTAAAAAAAATCAGATTAAATAAAGAAAAAGTTAACAAAACTAAAAATGTAAAAATGCCCAAAAGTTACTGTAGCAATTTAAATAATTAAACTATTAAAATTTTAAACTAAATCTTAATTTTAATTTAAATACTATAAAACTAACTAGGCTAACTGACAGGACCCTCTAGTGCAATTTACCATAGGAACCTCCTACTGTGTAATACTAACCTTAACTACGAAGTCCTAACAGAGTTATAACTTACAATCCCAAGTCACACTTTCACCCCTGCAAAAGGACCCGTTTTGCAAGAAAAGTCCAACAAGCTTAATTAAGCCAAAACTTAATAAAGAAAAGTTAAAGAAGGGCTTATGGAGAGTATTTTTCACAAAAGACACATGGGCTGAAAAGCTACTCATAAGCCAGATAAATTAAGCTTTTTGTGACAGAATGTTAATAAGCTTAAAAAGCTTATTATCTTTTCTCTTTGAGCTAGGAGGTACAAAATAAGCTGAATTCTGCTTTATCTAAAATACTAAGCCTAACTCTTACTTAACTAACAAACTAAACTAGAAATAAGCCCTCAAAAATAGCTGAATGAGAATGAGCTATTCGAAGCAGTGGTTAAGCTAAAGTTACTATTTTAATTAAAAGGCAGAAATGTGGGGGTTTTAAGCCTAAATTAAGATAAGCTACACAGGGAGTTAAGCTATGAAATTTTGGGAGCTTAAAGAACTAGTAATAAGCTACATATAAAAGCTAAAATAACTAAGTGCTTAATACAAAATTAGCAAGATAAAGAGTGCTGAATCTAGGTGCTCAGCACCAGGGGAGGAGATTCAGCACTGAGGTGGCTTATTTGGGCTTATGAAAATAAGCCCAAAAATAAGTTTTTCCCCAAAGAAATCCCAAACAGATTTAAAAGGGTCTCTAATAAGCTTATTCTCAGAATCTGATGTCCTAAGTCAAACTAAGACCTGCTGATTTTTAAGTTGGAAAGTGGGGGTTTTTGAAGAAATTTCAAAGCCAAACTTTGACTATTTTGTCAAATGAAAAAGGGCAGAACAAAGGGTATTTTAAAAGAGATTTTTATGACCAAAATAAGCTCAAAAATGAGTTGCTTAAGCTGTCTCAACAGCTTAAGCTTTAAAGCTTAATTTTTTTTGTAAAACTTGACATAAACTCAAAGGTTAACTAGAATTTAACTTTTACACTAAGGGTTATAATTTTCTTGGTCTAATTGAGCACACACACTCAGCCAAAGGTGGCTGAGTGTTTGTGACCCATGACAATCCCAAAACGACCCATTTTAATGTTTACCCAAACACCCCTTTAAATGAGTCCAAGCCTTTTTTTTGTTGCTTTTACTTAAAATCAATCGATGTAAATGAATAATAGTGATAGCAGGGTATAAAAGATACAAGTAAACACTACCTTCTTTCAGAATTTAACAAGAATTAAAGGGTTGAATTGTTGAAAAATAAGAACTCAAAAATTTTACTTTGAACTTGCATTAATTGGTTTAAAAACAATTACAATACATTAAAAAGGTAAGTTGGAACTTAAGATTACAAGCTAATTAAAATTTTAAACAAATAAAAGCTAAGTTTTAAAAACTTGTGTGGCTTCGGGTGTGTTTTCTTGCTTATATATAAGTCCCAATCTTCATAGCTCTTTCCTTTTGTGTTTCTTTTGTGTGTGAAGCCTCAGAAACATATCCTGACCCTTAGATTAGAGTTGTGTTTGTTTTAAGCTCAATTCGGCCATTGATTTTTCTTGGGGAGAGGGGGATTGCCAGCGTGGCGGGTTTAACAGGTTAGTAGGTGGTGGGAATGGCATTAACCGGGTTATAGAAGGGTTGGGTAAAAGGGTTAGGCTGGTCATGTGATTGTGGGGGGTTCAAGGGCTTTGGCGGGAAAGGGTAGAGAGGGTGAACCGGGATTGGTGTACAGGTTTTAAAAAGTTTCAAAAGCCCAAAAAGAAACCCTGAACTTTTACTCACTTGCCATTTCTTTTGTCCCTTTTATTTTCTAGTTATAAGTAAGTTTAGAATTTGGCAAAAGGGGCCCTTGTGTTTTAAACACAAAGAATTAAAGAAAGAATAAACAAATGGCAGATTCGGCCCTTGCCTTTTATAAAGAGAAATCAGTTTTGTAAAATTGCAAATTCAGTCCCTCTTATTTTTAAAACACTTTTCTTTTTACAAACATTTTTAAACTTGACAATTTTAGTCCCTAGGGTTTATAAAAAGAGGGTATTGGGCCAGTAATGGGCTTGGGTTATGTATTGGGCCCAACTGGGTGTGTTTGGGCCCAATAAGGGTTTGTGGGCTTGTATTGGGCCCAATTGAGTGTGTTTGGGCCCAATAAGGTTTAGGCTTATGTTATTGGGCTTTTTAAGGCCCAATAAGGTTCAGGTGGGTTTTGTGTGTACAATGGCTGAGATTGGCTTGTTCAAGGGTCAGGATCGGGCCTTCAAAGTCTTCACAGTCTCTGTCAATTACACACAAATGGGCTGTTGTCATTGATTGAGGGCCTATTTGGTCTTCACAGTCTTCATTAATATACTATTGGGCTTTCCCGGCCCATCAGATGGGTTGAGATTGCAACCAATAGTATTCTTCAATTACGGCTCCGGTTTTGACTGTTAATTTGTTGAGTTGACTTTGACTTTGACTTGGCTGATCTTTGGCTTTGCTTTGGCCTTGTCCTTTACAGCTTTTCCATTCCGTGCCTGGATTTGTCATTTTTTTGCTTTGTTTTCTGTCTTTTGGTGTGATATCCTTTTCCTGCACAACACAAGTGTAAAACAAACATATCTTTGGCAGTTTCTGTCTGTTTTTGGACATTTAAGTCCGTTTTTAATGGAAAAAGGTATGTGTATTTAAGCACATACCACGTCACCATTATTTCTGACGCCGTCTGTGAGCGATTTCTTCATCGATTTTGGTGTAGAGTTGTAATCTTATCCGTTTCTTCCCCAAATGAGCCCAAGTCACGTGTATTTCCTCCGAATGCTATCCAAGTGCTAAAAACATAACAAGATACGATTAAGCATGTATTTTAGATATATTTGCATAATTTAAGGGGTTAAATGACCCCAAAAAGTGTATAAATTAACACCTCGTCAACCGTTAACTAGGATCATTAGGTCAAAGGTGCGTTCGTATAACTAGGGTTCTTAGGAAAATAAGCATTTAACAATAAAAATGACACGACCTTATAAAAATGAGTCAAGAAATAGTTTAAAGAGTCAAAATGTCATCTACTAACCTCAAAACAAACGGTTGTCACATAAACTGACTTAAAAAATTCAAAATTTTAAATGGGACAATAAGGTATAGCTAGCATTTCAACTACTAAAGTAGAAACTTTATAGTGCGTCGATTTTAGCCCTACCAAAAGGAACTGAAAATTTTGTAGTTTACTGCGATGCCTCACATAAAGGATTAGTTGTTGTATTAATGTAAAAGAAAAAGGTTATAGCTTACGCCTCTCGACAACTGAAATTTCATAAAAAGAATTATACGACTCACGGTCTGGAATTAGGAGCAGTAGTGTTTGTCCTTGAGATTTGGAGGCACTACTTGTATGGTACGAAGTGTACTGTGTTTACGGACCATAGGAGCTTACAACACATCCTTGACCAAAAGGAGTTAAATATGAGGCAAGGTCGATGGTTAGAATTACCTAGTGATTACGATTGTAAAATTAGTTAATACCCTGGAAAAGCAAACGTTGTAGCGGATGCTCTAAGCAGAAAATAGAGAGCTAAGCCTTTAAGAGTTCGAGCCTTAGTAATGACAATCTATTCAAACCTAGTGTCACAAATCTATGATGCATAAGTAGAAGCACTCAAGGAAGAGAATATTAAGGATAAGAACTTACGTGGTATGGACAAGAAGTTTGAGACTTGTCCAGATGGAACTCGATGTTTCATGAACAGGAGCTGGTTACCACGTTTTGGTGAATTAGGAGATCTGATTATGCATGAGTCGCATAAATCTAAGTATTCTATTCGCCCAGGATCATATAAGATGTACCATGATCTAAAACAGTTATATTAGTGGCCGAATATGAAGGCAGATATTGTCACTTATGTCAGCAAGTGTTTGACATGTTTGAAGGTAAAAGTTGAATACTAAAAACCATCCGGTTTATTGGAACAACCTGAGATACCCAAATGGAAATGAGAATGGATAACAATTGACTTTATTACCAAGCTTCTTAAGAAATCAAGCGGTTACGATACTATTTGTCTGATAGTTGATCGACTTACCAAGTCCGCCCATTTTCTACTAATGAAAGAGACAAATAAAATGGAGAAGTTGACGAGACTTTACTTAAAGGAAGTAGTCTCAAGGCATGGAGTGTCAATATCAATTATCTCAGACAGAGATAGCCGATTCACATCTCGCTTTTGTTAGTCACTCTAGAGAGCTTTGGGAACTCGTCTAGACATGAGTACTACAATCATCCACAAACTGATGGCTAGATTAAAAGAACTATCCAAACACTAGAGGACATGCTACAAGCTTGTGTTATTGATTTTGGTAATGGTTGGGATAAGAATTTACCCCTAGTGGAATTCTCATACAACAATAGTTACCACATCGGCATTAAGGTTGCACCATTCGAAGCACTTTACGGTAAAAAGTGTCAATCACCCATCTACTAGACCGAGGTTGTTGATAGCCAACTCACTAGTCTAGAGATTATTCATGAAACCACCGAGAAGATCATCCATATAAAGAACAGAATGCAAGCTTCACATGATCGTTAAAAGAGTTATGTTGATGTGAGGCATAAACCTCTAGAGTTCCAAGTTAGAGATAAGGTTATGTTAAAATTTTCTCCTTGGAAAGGGGTGATACATTTTGTCAAACGAGGAAAGCTAAACCCGAGATATACCGTACCATTTAAGGTGTTATCTAGGGTTGGACCCGTAGCTTACCGACTCGAACTTTTGTAAGAACTAAGCAAGGTTCACAACACATTTCACGTATCAAATCTGAAGAAGTGTCTATCTGATTAATCCCTCGTCATCCCATTGGAAAAAATCCATATTGATGACAAACTTCATTTCGTTGAGGAACCAGTAGAGATTATAGACCGAGAGGTCAGACGGTTAAAGCAAAGCCGTATTCTAATCATCAAAGTTCGATGAATTCCAGGAGAGGTCATGAATTCACATTGGAATGGAAAGATCAATTTCGAACCAAATATCCTCATCTTTTTATAGACACCCTACAACCGGATACCACAAGCTGAGTTTCAGGATAAAATTCTTTTAACGGGGAAAGACTGTAACAACCGGCATTTTTCTAGGTTGATATTTGACTATTAACTCTGAACATTTCATTTTAAACGTTTATGCATTTAATTTAACTTATGACCGGGAGGTTATCTCGCGTGTTGTGAAAAACTTATTTGAACGCGTATCAGATTTGGACTAAGTTTAGTCTAAACATAACTAGTGTGTTATGATCATTACGTGAATATTTTTATAAGTCACTACATTTATTTTTCTTAGTTTACGTAAACCGCTTAAGTTGCATTTACTTCCATGCATGCATGCATTTAGTCACTACCTTTGTAAACCATGCATATATATATATATATATATATATACATGCATGCAAAGTTTAGTTTCTGAAAACCACCCTCCTCCTTGTCCCATGTCTGCCTTAGCTACCCCACATGCACATGCCATTTTATTTTGATATGTAACCAATTTATACATGTTTTGTCTTCTAGGCACATGTTACCACTTTGCATATTTACACATTTATTCTTGCACATTAAACATTTGGAATTTAAATAAGTATCCCTCCCCTTCCCCCTCCCCCTTAATACCCACGACACACACCAACACACACACATAAACCATGTGCCATTTCCTTCTTATTTGCTAGCTCATTCTTACATTAATACTGTTACCTTATCTATTCCACATCATAACACATGAAAATAAAATAAATTCTAGAGAAAGAAAGATGGTTTAGAGAGAGAAAGTAAAAGAAAGAAAATGAATGGATTACTTTATGAAGAACTGAGTAACCAACACCCTCCTAACATGCTAGGAGGGTAGTATTTATAGTACAAAGGATTTGGACCTTTGTTTGGGACGTGTGGGCTTCTTGGGTCGAACTAATGGGCTTTAGCTTGACACCTAGGCCCAATTAGCTTGATATCATTCTCGTAAACTACGTTTTTCCTATACAAGGCTTGGGAATATATAATGACCATCACTTTACTAAAAACGAGGCTAACAATCTCCCCCTAAGGGGTGGTCATTGCACTTATGGCTTCACTTCTTGTGACGTCTTGAATCTTGGAGCCTTGTAGACTTGAGAATTCTTTTAAAGTTCCTTTTGCATGCTTGTGATCTTGGATCTTGATCTTTATCTTGATATCTTGTGACTTTAACTTAATATCTTGGTCTTTAGCCTTTATAACATCTTGGATACTTCTTGACTGGAACACTTCTTAACCGACATACTCATCCTTTGACATCACTTGAAGGCTGACAATCTTCCCCAACATAGACCTTGTGACTTGGTCTACTTGTAATCATATACTTTACGTTCTTTAAGGAAGTTCTTGTATATCAGAGCTTGCGGAAGTATATCTTTAAAATTTAAAACTGTCTTCAAGTTTTGATTATTTCCATTGAGTGTATCCTTGAGCTTTGAGAATGAGTATGTGGCCTTGACTATGACTCAGCTGGAATATGGTGGATACGCCAGTGACTTGTCCTGCATGTTTAAGTTAGAGATAAACAACAGATATGGACGAATATGTCTTTGTCATTTCGTCAATTTTAGGTTGCGATAACCACAAGTTTCCCATTTTATAGTATAAATACTATACATGTGATCAGATAGGTTTAAAGAACCTTCTTGATAGGGTTTTCAGTTCAAAGTGTTGGATTATCTAACGCGTAAGCATCAGATTCACCGTACTTGCTAATTCTCATTATCAGAACGTCTCAAAGTAGACAGCACGATAAGAGTGAATCAGTTAGTTACTATCTGACTGATTGAGTCGTCAATACGTATTCAGTCTTCTCATGCCCAGATGCCCTTTTGAGGCTGCCACAATGGACATGAGATAGAAAACTTATTTGAAAATCAGTCAACATGTTAACGAATAAAGATTTTTAAACATATTGAAAGTTTTATGTTTTCAAAAAGCATCCGTCAATTCTCATTAATACACACAAATTATATTTGTGTATGTGTTGGACTCTTGTACAACTTGTGTTCTTGATGGTGAACAACAAGTGTATATGGAATTATGTCTTAATGAGACTTATTGATTGATCTCGTTGGCTCTAGACTCTATAAGTGCACTTTTGTTATTTGGAAATCGGAGGCTGGAGCGGACTGTCACCTTTTCAATATCTACAATCTCGGAATGAGAAAGTCGATAGAAGTGTGTTGTACTCCATGAGAAATGAAACAAACTTATTTTGAGAGAAGCCTGAGTAGCTGGGATGGGTTGTGCATTGCATCATTGGGTCCATGATGACTTGTCTTTAATACTAGAATCATCTTTGTGATTACCGATAGATTATGCATTGACCCAGTTTCTGCCTAAGGTTGTATGGAGGCTTCTTTCTTTACACCCTTTATCCTTACAATTCCTTTTCATTCTTCAACCCCTTCAATGCTATTCCAATGCGTCCTTATTATCACCATGTTGGGATTGTTTTGGTGATAACTCATGCCTTGGATAACATTCTTCCCAATCTCACTTTACTCCTTTTTTCAATCATACCTAAGGACTTCTACTCTATCTATTGGAGTGTCCCTGGGTAGATCCCTCTGGTTCTGGCTGGATCATGGAACAAAATACCTATTCTTAACCGCCTTATAACACCGTAAGAAACAATAGTTGGTCGGTCTTTGGTATTTCCATAGTAGCCATAAAACCATTGAAAAAGCAATCAACGTGTTCAAAAAACCATTAATTACACATTGAGAGTTTTCTATATCACCAAAAAAGATCCCCCTACACATATGCACCATATTATGAGAGAGTTTTGCACATGCGAGGTCGAGAACGCACTTATAATCAAGAGATCTTATCCATATTAAGCCTTATTGATCACAATTTAATCACTATTCTCCCCCTTAAAAATTGCATATGTGGTGACAATTTTTGAATTAACAAGTGAATTAAAATACAAGTTAATGTACGTTGATCCACTTTTGAACTAATCAAAACAATAGGAGAACGGGAATGCATGTCGAATGAACCACTTGATATTAATTACCAACATGTATACTCCCCCTCAATAATAGATTAGAGTGAAAATATAAAGAGGGAGTTTGTTGAGCACACAATTTGAAAGATTTTGAACATTTCTTTTGATGAAAATATCTTGAAAAATTATGCTCAACATGAAAATGATTTTTAACTTATCTTATGAAGTATCATTTCCTTAGTGCTTCTCTTGAGCATTCAAAACTTTGAATGTTTATATGACTTTGCTCAAGACCGAGAAGACATGTGTTAGGTCTTGAATTTAGGATCAATAAGCAATAGAGTGTGTGTTTAGGTGGTGTGTATGTTTATTCTAGAGAGAGAAAGATGGAAAGTAGAGAGAGAAAGATGGAGGAGGAGGATTAGAGAAAATATAATAATGAGATTAGAAGACACACCTCACTAATGAGGTGGTGATGGGGTATTTATACCCAATTACAAGAAAGAGCAAGGAGCTCGTGTTTCTTAGCTTTTAGCTATTTGTCGAGTCTCGTGACTTTATTTAAGTCAAGAGCCTATCACCTAACCTATTACACCATATTATTTCTCTATTTATTACAAGACTTTTATCTCAATAAGATCGTCACTTTTATCATTCCTAACAATCTTCCCCTAAGGGACGATCATTGAGATCTCTCTTTGATTGCATTAATGATCATCATTTTCTTATTCGTAACAATCTCCCCCTAAAGGATGATCATTGAGATCTCTCTTGTGACTTTGATCTTTGAACTTTAATGCTTGTTTGTCTTGAGTCTTGTTGTGTAATAGTGGTCTTGTTCCAATCATGCTCTAGTGATCTTGATCTTGATCTTTCCATTTTCCTTTTTTGTCTTTGCCTTTGACGGATATTATATATCATTCAGTCTTTATCGTGAATCCATCTGATTTGTCTTTTAAAGCTTATTGACCATATACTCATACTTTCTTGACAGCTTACAATCTTCCTCGTGTAGAACTTTTATCTTGATCAACAACTTGATGATTTGAGGAAGTTCTTTGATTTATCAGAGTTGCAGAAGTGTATCATTGAACTTTGAGTATGAAATATGAAGGAATGAATATGACGGTGTTCATGCTTCTGAAAGGTAGAGATGTTGTTGATGTTATTGTACATAAATGTATCTTCCCCCCAATTGCTTCCCCCCAATTGCTTCCCCCCAAATGAACAATCATTCGTATGCACATACTTCACACAAACAACTCGTAGAAGAAAGAAACTATAACCCAAGTCAATTTAAGTCCTTGGATTGTTGTATACCCCAAAGTCAATTTGTCGCGATGGACACATTCCTTCCCTTACATTGTTGCAATATGTTGTATACACAATAGTCAATTAAGTCCCCCCCATGGATAGTACCACATTTCTTCTCCCCCTTATTGTTGCGCTTTTATCAAATTATTTCAGTAGAACACTTCTCCTTCCCCCTGATCTATTATTTGATGACCTCAAACATTAATATAATCTGTCTCGCCTGAATCTTTGACATGTGAAGTCATGTTATGTGGAAGAGCCGGTCTAAGGATGAGGAGTCAACTACTAAATGTATTCCAACAATCTCACCATCTATTATCTATTCGTGACATTTTATGTATACCTTGTGGTAATCCAACAGTCACTTGTATGAATAAGGATATGTTGTTTGTGTTTTTTGAAAACAAATTCTGGAAAACATGTAACTTACTAGATCACTTAGATTACCTAGTTAACACTAATTGTATATTAACAATCATTTTCCAAATTAGTGACCTACGTTTCAGCATTGGCTTGATGTTACGCATAGTAGGATTTCCATTAATCTCTGAATTACTTTACCTTATGTATCACTTATTTGAATGTTCCGCGCAATGTCTACACAGACATGCAATGTACATAGACATATAAGCGACTCTTGTACCTTTTGTATCTTTGATGTTTATACATATGTACTTTGTGTCACTGGTAAGATTTGGATGATATGTATCTCATTTGGCTTAGATCAATTAGTGTTTTTTGGTTTTGTGTTCGATGGACTGGTCGATCTGCACCTTTGCATTATCAACAATCTCAGAGTGAGATGTCATATAGATTTTGTGTTTATTCACCGTTGGGTCATTGAAACAAGTATTCTTTGAGAGAATCTGTGTGTGGCTGGGTCAGGGTTTTGTGCATTTGCATCAATGGCGTCCATGATGTCTTTTCTTCAATACAAATATCAATCTTTGTGATATTCGATTAGATATGTATTGACCAGGTTTCTACCTAATGTTGGTTGGTGGGCTTCTTTCTTTTCACCTTTTACGTTCATTCTCTTTTTCATTCTTCTACCTTCATAGTTCCACCTAAGACGTCATTACTATCATCATGTTGTGATTGTTTCGATGATAGCTCATGCCTTAGTTGACATTATTCCCATTCTCATTCTTCTCCATTCATTTCCTAAGGTCTTCTTTCTATTTATTTGGTAGGCGGCAATATCATATTTCCCCTCTTTTCACCATTAATTTTCTATTTACACCAAACTGCATCAAAGTGTAGGTACATCTTGCATTCAAATGTTTGTTATTTTGAGTTATATATGAAATTATTGGTGAAAATAGGGGGAGATATGAAATTAATCCTATTTGGAATTATGGGTAGATCCCTCCAGTTCTAGTTGGATCATAGGATAATACCTAACCTTACCACCTTATTCCTTCTCTGATCATCATAAGGTAGTTGGTTGTTGGGTATTTAAGATCGAAACTTAATACATTTGAATAATCAATCAATGTGTTTGATATAATCATAAATTTAACAACTTTGAAAAGTTTCACTTTTGAAGATAATACTAACCCTACAAATGCGGCATCGATATTCAATAATTATTCTACACATGGAGGAAAAGTTTGTGTGCATCTTTGAGTCTTTTAGATCACTTTGTATTCCACACACTTAAAGCATTTATATTTATTGATTCATTTTAATCTAATTTTCTCCTCCTCAAAGTTTAGCATCCATATGATATTTTGATTATCAATGGATTGAGAATAGCTATATGAGATTTTGAAAAACACATGGGGAGAAAACGAATTATTAGCATGTTTATATTTAGAAACCTTTCTGAATGTTCTAACAAATTTTAAAAACAGATGCGTCAAAGTTTGTCGATATCTAAATAGTTTCACTTACTTTTGTGTCAGTAGATTGCTCACTCTCATCTCTGTTATTTCAGGAAACGGTCGTAACAGACCAATATTCACCATTCTGCACGCTTTTATCGATATAAAAAACACTTGACAAACAATACTTTTAAATCGATTATTATTCATTTTGTTCAAACATTTTCCTTTATACTCCCCCTCAAAAATATATCAAATGAGTTAACGAGGAAAGGAGTGTTGAAAACACAATTTGAAAGATTTTAAAAATCTTTTTGAACAATTCTTAAAAATTGTGTTCAACATTAAACACTTGATTTTGAAAATCTCCCCCTCAAAAATAGATATAAATCAAAATGATTGAATGAGAAAGGGAGTGTTGAACACACAATTTGAAAGATTTTGAAAAATCTTTTTGAATAACTCTTGAAATTTTATGTTCAAAACGAAATAGTCTCTGTCTTGAGAAAGTTGTAAGCTTCCGTTGTGAGGTATAAATGTACTTTACATGTACACTTTTACTTTATTTGAAGATCGAAGTCATAAGCTGATATTTATTGAAGTGGAAAAACACGATAACTACTAGATCACTTAGATTACTAGTTAACACTAATTGAATCATTAAATAAACATTTTCAAATTAGTGACCTATGTTCAGCGTGGGTTTGATGTTAGCACTAGTAGGATTTCCATTCATCATCGTGAATACTTTACTTAAGTATCACTATTAAATGTTTCGCGCAATGTCACAAAGACATGCAATGTCACATAGACATATAAGCGACTCTTGTACCTTTTGTATCATTGATGTTTAATACAAATGTAATTTTGTATCCTATGTGAGATTTGATGATATGATCTCATTTGGCTCTAGACTCAATTAGTGCTTTTTGGTTTTAGTGATTGGAGGCTGGAGCAGACTGCCACCTTTTCAATATCAACAATCTCGGAGTGAGATGTCAATAGATTATGCGTTTAATCTCCGTGATAATGAAACAAGAATTCTTTTGAGAGAATCTTGAGTGGCTGGGAAGGGTTATGCATTGCATCACTGGGTTCATGATGTCTTTCTTCAATACCAAATATCGTCTTTATGATATTCGATAGATTATGTATTGACCTGGTTTCTGTCTAATAATTGTGGAGGGCTTCTTTCTTTTCACCCTTTGCACATCATTTCTTTTTCATTCTTCAACCCCTTCAATGTCCACCAAGATGTCATTACTATCATCATGTTGTGATTGTTCCGATGATAGCTTATGTCTTAGTTGACATTATTCCCATTCACATTCAACTCTATCATACCTAAGGACTTCTATTCTTTCTATTAAATGTCCCTGGGTAGATCCCTTTGGTTCTGGTTGGATCATGGGATAATACCTAACCTTACCACCTTATTTCTTCTTTGATCATCATGAGGTAGTTGGTTGATGGGTATTAAGATCGAAACCATAAAACCATTTGAAAAACAATCAAAGTGTTTGATATAAATCCAAACATTTACCACTTTTAAGAAATACCCCCCCTACACATGTGCATCAATATTCAAAATTATTTTATTCAAAATTATTTTGCACATGGAGGAAAGAGTTGATTGCACTTTGAGTCTTTTAGATCACTTTGTTATTCCACATACTTAAGCATTTATATTTCTTGATCACATTTTAATCCAATTTTCCCCCCCTCAAAAATAGCATACCATATGATATTTTTGATATCAATAGATTAAAATAGCTATATGAGATTTTGAAAACACATGAGAGAAAACAGATATAACATGATTATGATTTGGAACTTTTCTAAATGTTCTAAACAAATTTGAAAAATAGTTGCGTCAAAGTATGTCGATATCTAAAATGTATGGTCAGTAGATTGCTCACTCCTCATCTTGTTAATTTCAGGAAACGGTAGTAACCGGACACAATCTTCACCATTTGCACGCTTATCGATATAAACTTACTTGACAACAACTACTTTTAAATCGATTATTATTCATTTGTTCAAAACATTTTCCTTTATACCCCCCCTCAAAAATATATCAAATGAGTTAACGAGGAAAGGAGTGTTGAAAACACAATTTGAAAGATTTTAAAAATCTTTTTGAACAATTCTTGAAAATTGTGTTCAACATTAAACGCTTGATTTTGAAAATCTCCCCCTAAAAAATAGATATAAATTAAATGATTGAATGAGAAAGGGAGTGTTGAACACACAATGTGAAAGATTTTGAAAAATCTTTTTGAATAACTCTTGAAAATTTATGTTCAAACTTTTGTATACCATTTTACTTGAACTCAAGATTTGGAATATCTTAAATGAAATAGCTCAAGTCCGAGAAGTTGTAAGCTTCCCGTTGTGAGGATAAATGTACAAAAATGTACACTATTTGAAGAACGAGTCCTAAGCTGACATTTACTTAGAAGTCGTATGTCCTGAGCACACTTTTTGAAAAAAAATTGATAAGAAATTGCTCGGGACAAAGAAGATTTCTCTTCTTTTGAAGATAAAGGGCACTGAAACGTACATTGATCTTTTATTTGAAAACCAAGTTGTTATCTAAAATTTAATAACAAGTCATTGACTTAAGCTACAAAACTTTGAATATTTTGTTTGAATAGCTCAAGACTGAAAAGATTTCTCTTTTCGTTGTTAAGGATACATACACTGAAACGTACATTTTCCTTTTATTTAAAGCACGGGTTGCAATCTGTCATTTGAATACAAACCAACGACATCGAATTTAGACAACAACCTTTGGAACCCATTTAAGCACGGTGCTAACGGGTTTACCAAATTTTGAAAACCAATTGAAAGTTGTGTCAAGTCGATGTAAAGATGTTGAGTTCCAATGAGGACTTGAAACCGGTGTTTCATATGAAAACAACTCTCATGGAATCAACAGAGATTTAAAATTCCTTTTGATTTTCCATTGAGTTTTGAAACTCGGTGTTTCATGTTGAGTTTTAAATCTTGTTGGTGAAGAAAATTTCCATTTATTGTTACCATTTGATGTATCATTCTGAAAATTCATTTTTGAAGCGTTTGAAAATCTTCCATTGTTTTTGTTTTTCAAAGCCAAGTCATTCTTGTTTTGCATTGAAAGCATTTCTAATTTGGAATATTTGAAAGTTTTCAAATGACTTTGCTTTGGTCTCCACACTTGTTTTACCGGTGTAAAACGAGAGTGTGGAGTAACAAAAACTTGATTCTTTCCTTTTAAAGTACTTGTCTTAAAACTCTTTTGAGAAGTAGATGCTTCAAAAGTTTGAGATTCCTTAATTGGCCTCCACACTTGTTTTACCGGTGTAAAACAAGAGTGTGATGTTTCAAAAGATTGATTCTTTGCATTTGAAGCTCTTGTCTTAAAACCCTTTTGAGGAAAAAATGTTTCAAAACTTTGAGATTTCTTAGAAAACTTCCTATCTTTTTGTAAAGAATAGGTTGTAAACTGAGAAACCCTTCTTGAAAACGGTTTTGAGGATTCACCCGTGTGAACCTTTTCCGAAACACTTTCTTTAGGTTTTGAAGATTTTGAAACATTGATGTTCCATTTTTTCCGATTAAGAGAATCAAACTTCACTTTTAAAGCATTATACGAAGTTCTCAACTCATGATATTCTTTTTGACAAGAACGAATATCTTGTGATGCCAATTTTGATTCCAAAGATGCAATTTGTTTCAAAAGCTGATCTCTTTCATTGTTAAGTAACGGTGGTTTTCCCAAAATTGAAGAATTATCAAGCTTTGTTTCCACACGCTTCCCTTTCAGATTTTCAAGTTGAGTCCTTAAATGATTAATTTCTTTCAAAAAT
Source organism: Tanacetum coccineum (assembly GCA_026074375.1). Lineage (NCBI taxonomy): Eukaryota > Viridiplantae > Streptophyta > Magnoliopsida > Asterales > Asteraceae > Tanacetum > Tanacetum coccineum. The sequence continues at coordinate 75,124 of BQNB010012470.1, forward strand.
CGATCTTTTTCGGCTTTAGAATCATCAACCTTACGAGCCAATTGTCGTTCAAGAACAACTTTCGTTTTTTCAAGTTTTTCAAAATACGCCTCAAATTTGGCTGTTCTGTTTGACAATTCAAGATTGACATCATCAAAATCTTTTGACTTTTGAGCAATGATTTTTTCGAGATGAATAACCTTTGATTCAAAATCACAATTTTCATTATCAAAAGCATTCAATTTTCCCAATGTTGCCCTTTTTTCTTCATCAGCGAAAACATTCTCAAGATTATCGATTTTTATCAACAAATCAGAATTTTCTTTTATTTGTTTTGCTAAAGACTTTTCCAGCTCATCAATCTTTATTTGAAAAACACTTGTTTCAGATTTTTTGCCTTGTTTTGTGTTGCATTTAAAGTTTTTGTTTGAACCCGCGACTTTTTGATTGAATAAAACAAGCTTTGGTAAGTCACCTTCAAGTGTTCATCCTCCTTAATTAATGACGCCACTCGATGTTCCAACTCAATATTTTTAGTTTCAATCTTATCAAAATTGACCTTAACTTTGACTTCATCACATTCATTAGTCTCAACTCTTGACCGTTGAACTGACTCAAAAAGATCTTTATAAGTCTGTTTCAAATGAGCATTCTCAATTTGTAATGATGCCATAAAATTCTCATTTTCTTTTTGCAATGTTTTCAAAGAATTATTTTCTCGAGACTTGTGCTGAAGTGCGACTTCAAAAGCAATACTCTTTGCCTCAAATTTGGACAAATCTTTTTCCAATTCAACAATTCTTTTTGAGAATTCCTGTGTGACTTCAAATGCATCATTACAAACCGTATCAGCTGTTTTACTCTCATTTGAAACATCTTTTGACTCTTTTGAAATTCTTTCAATTTCATCATGTAAATCCTTATTTTTATTTCCACCCAAAGATGGTTATGACAAGATTCTTGACATCTTTAGCTAAGATGCTTCAAGGAGTCGATCTTTTAAAAATCATTTTGTTTGAGAGTTTCATCAAGATCATTTTCTACTGAAACAAAAACATCTTTCATTTCTTTTACATCTCTTTTAAATCGATTTTGAAAGATTTCAAAATACAAATGCAATTATTGAAGAATTAATTTTGCTTCTACACAAATATCGATTAATCAAAGTTCTTCTAGAGACGTATAAAAAATGCTTGTTTGTTTTGAATTCTTTTCTAGTAACTCAAACAATTTTTTGAAAACATTTTCCATTTCATTCAAATCATCAAGCATGTGTGATTTGCACTAGGCATTGATTGACATGCTGTTTTTTCTGTAGAAGAAAATTCTTTAGAAGATATAAAAGATGATGGAAAATATGTTTGTTCAGCAGAAGGTTCTTTTTGTGGAACAAAATCATCATAAAGTTTGTTTAATTTTCTGTAATCGATTGGTTTTATCTTTAACTCTTGAACTTTTTCATCTTTTTGAAACTCGTTATTGTTAATCGACTCTTTTCAGCATCCTCAAGAGTTTCCTCAGAATCAAACACATGCAGTTGTTCATTCTTATCACAAAGTTCATAAGCACGATACAACTTAGGAATTTTAGCATAAGCTTGTGGACTTACGTAAGTTGTCCCAAAAAGCGTTTTGTTCATTTGTAAGCAACCGAAGTGTTTCAGTTGATTTACCCATTTTACAAATAACGTTTTCAAGATCTTTGTTCTTAGCTTGTAACTGAAGAATGTCATTAAAATATTTTTCCTCTTTGTCTCGCTGTGTTTGCTTGAAAAAGCTGTGTCATTATGATATTTTCCTTTTTTGTGCTTTTATATGCATTAACATCCTTGTCTAATTTTTCATCATTCATTGTTGTTAGATCTCGAATGATATCTTAATCATGAATAAATTGCAAATGAGCCTCCTGATCTAATCGTCTTGCTTTTCGATCAGCCTTGATATATTCGTTATAATAGGTAGTTTTATCCTCGTTTGATCCTATTTTCCCTATTTAACACAACGAATCAAGAAATTTTCAACACAAACCTAAAAATTCCAACCAAATTATCACACAAACCAAATCACGCACAAACTATCAGATCCACAAAACGATCATTTCTCACAAACCAAAATCGTTCACAGATTTTCTCAATAATATTCAATCGAAAAAGAAATCAAGATACGATAAACCGTAATGATCATTTTCAATTAATTATAAGCTTTTTTAATACCGTATCTATAAATGAATCATTTAAGCACAAATTTCTTGACTTGAGTTCAATTTCAGTAATCATAAAAATAAATTAATCATGCTCGTGATTTCAAAGATGTATTTTTCAAAAAGTTTTTCTAACGAAAATGATTCAACAATACGTAAGACCGTAAAGTTGAATCAATTGTCGGATGAATTTTATGCCATTTGATGTATATTTCTAAAAAACAGCCTAAACTACTTTGAAGTAACTAAAAACACAGCCAACGATATGTAGCAAGCAATCAGACCTATCCTATATAAAGTTTGTACCGGCCCAACGAGACTCTAAATATCAACCAAAAAGTTGACTTATTTAACAAATAAGCTGTTGTGCTAAATGAGGAAGCCCAAATGTGATCTTGTTTCTTTATTTTGGTAGAAGTTAATACCTTGGCCCAACATACACCACACCTTAACTAATTTGATATAAGAATCTCCACACAAACCACAATTGAAAACCTAACGCCTAAAACCTTTAGCACACAAAAGCTCTCTCTATTTCATTTGCATATTTTCATTCTCACTTCACAGATAATCACAAATCCAAATCTCATACACTTTTGGTTTTAACAGACACCACAAACAAAAACTTGTCTCTTTTTCTGATCTTTGAGGACTAAAAAGAGATAACACTAAACCATAAAAAGAATCTAGAAAATCAAATATCTATGGAAGGGGGGGGAAACCCCCCCTTCATGCACAGACCAGGTGGCAAGGTTGGTTTTCCCATTCGTGATCCTTTTTAACGAAAAAGAAAAGATGAAACAAGTTTGTTTTAATATTTCTTTAAATTTTGGATATTGAATAAAATGAAAGCTTTAGAAAACTCATTCGTGTTCTTGTTGTTCTTTATTTGACCGAAACCGGATATGAACACAACATTATTGTTTTTGTTCTTTTCTTTTTGGGTTTTGAGATCTTGGGTGTATTTTCTGTTTTGATTAGAAGTTGTGAAGTGAGGTTTGTTAAGAAGGATGTGAGATTAGAAATAATCTGCTCCGAGTTTGGATATGTTCCGAGTTTTGTTTTTGTGATTTTATTACCGAGTTTAGATTCCGAGTTTGGTTTTCGAGTTTAGATCTGTGATGATATGTGTTTAAATCTTTTAAAGATTTGAAATAAGTCCAAGCAAACACAAATCTGAGATCTTGTATTTCTTTAACGATTTTGGTTCAAATATGTTAGATCTTGTCACTCTTGACGAAAATGAACCTTGACGAAATTAAGTCAGATATGTGATGATTTTCTTTTATATGGTTTGGATATGTTAAAGATATTATGAATCTATTGTTGTGCACACAAAGAAAAATTTGAGATCAACTTTATCTTTTAGTTTTCCTTGATTTTAATTTCGATATAAAACACAGATCTGTTGGATCTTGTTACTCAAAACGCGTTTTTGAAAAACAGGTTGACTGAAAACCGAGTTTGACCGTTGACCAAAAGTCAACACCGAGTTTGACTTCCGAATTTGATATTTGTAACTGCTTTTTCCGAGTTTGACAGATTAGTAGATTAAGCAAATTTTGTACTAATTTTTCCACGATTCTTACGATAAAACCATAAGCAATCAATCTCAGTTGCATATGACACAACCTAAATTAGCTCAATAAGTACAAAAATCACTCAAATAAGTAGTTAATAAGCGGATTTGACTCAATAAGCTATTAATCACGAAATAAGTAAATTCAGCAATTAAAGACACGAAACCAGAATAAGCACAGTTGATCAGAACCGAATAAGATC